>BJBW01001322.1:348673-432037 GCA_004320125.1 Scolopax mira
TCTGGGCAATCCTGCTTCAGTGGGGGAGTTGGACTAGATGATCTCTACGGTCCCTTCCAACTCTAAAAATTCAGTGAAATTCAGTGAAAATTCAGTGAAATTTTCCAAGCATCAGCATCTTTCAAAGGATAAGAAATACAAGTATGTGTTGTGGAAAAGTTACAGGAAGGAGACAAAACAACATTTCAATATTACTATTGTTTTCTTTGTGGTCCAGACTTGTATTTAGTGGTATAATGAATGGACAGTTCTTTCATGGAGAACTAACAGAACAGTAGATAAAAGTAATGGATCTGTAAACACTGAAGTTCTCCTATTTGAGGTGGAAATTGTAATGGAAAATTAGAGACACAACCAAAGTATTGGAGTGTTTACACTGTCTAGTTTACTGATGTTCGGTTATATCTTAATGGGCTTGTTGCACTTAGGGTATTATTTACAGGATCTGTAAGTGAAGTGAGGTTACTTAAAATACGACTGCCTATTCTGCAGGATGTCTAGAAATACATATAAAATAAGTAAATGCTACTTGTTTGTTTTTTTCTCCTCTCACATTAATGCAGAGTTGTTTTGATACTTAATCTTTCTGAAACATTTGCTTTATCTTAGCAGATAATTAAAAGTATCTCTACTCAGTTTTGTTTTTCTTTGTGGGAGAAAACAACAATAAATATTTCTTATGAAGTGCTTTGAAATCAGGAAGTAGCACAGCAGTTTTATGGTGAATACAATAACTAGTTGATCCTAATTTGCTGTTATGTTCATGCCTCTTTTTAAAGGGTAAGGAAACTAAGTGCATACAGTGCATCATATTGAAACAAAGGAATGTAGAACAACACTGAGATGAAAGGCCACTCTTGTGTGTGAGGTAGGTCCAAGAGGTTTTGGGTACTATCTTTGAAAACTGTATCCTCTGGTGCTGAAGGCTAACAATAGTTCAGCTCTGGGTTTTCACAAACGCATCATACTGGATGGTTCCATCATGATAGTGTTTCAGAAAATAGAAGTCTAAGAAGAAGTGAGATGTAACTGTGGCAATTGCATAATCCTCCAGAAATCACACATTACAATTTACAACATTCCCAATTTCCAAGTGCATTTGATATGGGATAAAAAGCAATGTTAGAAAGCAATTAATTCAACAGGTTGTTAGAACATGGGCATATCTACTAACAAGGAAATTCTTAAAAAATTCAAGACACAAAAGAATGACAGGGGAAGAGTTCAGGCATCATCTACAAAAAATAGTTTGATACCATGAAATTTGAAAGAAGCTAATAAATGTTCTGGGTAACTTCAGGGTCATGTTTACATGTATAAGTATGATAGAATTCACCTGGACCTGCTCTCATTAGCTTTAGCTCCATTTCTTTTTTGACCTGAGCGAAGTTTGGCAGAGCATGATAGCTTTCTAAATTTCTAGCCAATTCTTGGCTTTCTGCTAAACAACCATTTTCCATTAATGAACATTGTGTATGTAGTTGCTTTATCTTAATATAAAGATTTGTTCTTTATGTTGGCTGTTGGTTTTCAATGTTTGTTTGGTATTAGAAAAAGAAAAAACAACAGGAAGCTTCTTCTTTCTTTCTCTCTCTTCTATTACTTAATTATATAGGCGAGTTAAAGAAGGCATTTAAGAGCTGAAGCTCCAATAACATTTAGATTGTTACGGAAATTTTGAAATTAAAAACGTTTAATAGGATTCATTGTTCCCCAAATAACTCTGGTTTTTTGTTCCCCAACTAAAGTAATTAATCTTCAATGATTATGTTTAAAAAGCTATCCCAGTCATAGTAATACAGTTTACCTGAAACAATATACTTTTTCACCTTAAGGTCTCAATTTTAAATTGCTGTAATCTTGTTGTCAGTGTTCTATGACTTTAACAGACTGGCATCTGATTTACATCATGGGTACTAGCTTGGATGTGTAGATGTTCAGGGTATGTCAGTGACAGCTTGGACATCAGTCGTGCCCCTAGTCCTGCAGTACCTGTTTGTGCCTGTTTCTGTCCCCTTTCATAAGTGCTCTAATCTTTCCTATTTAGGGCAATGTGCACATTTATTAGAAGGCTGTTTTTCAATTACATTCCAAATACTGCCATAGATTGAAAACATGGATTAGCTAGACAAATGATTCAAAGCTAATTAGTTAAAAATAGATTCTCTCTTTCCAAATACTCCTTTAGTCCCCTTCAGCTATTTAGCACTTTATAATGAGCAGAATTACACAAGTGGGCCACCTTTTAAATACATTTTCTCCTTAAAAATCAATAAAGACCTTTTAAAAAAATTCAATAGTCACCACCCATGACTTATACAGGTGACTAATTCAATACAATCAACTTATCAAGTGATTTCAATTCTACAAGTGAACGCAAATTGTCGCTGTTTACTAGAGCACTTCTATTAAAAGTTCATCCATGAAAATTACAGACTGTCATTATAATTTTTATTTTTGCTTATGTAAACCTTTCAGAGAATGCTTTCTGCATTTACTAGAACAGGCCCAGTTGGAATACAAATTACTTTTGAAAACAAAATAAATCATTTCCAAAGCAAATCTTAAGCAGAAACATAAATTTCAGTTGATACAGCAGCATGGTTACGAGACCATCAGCTGTGTAACAAGATGATACATACAGAACGTGTTTGCAAGCCAAGCAATACTATATAAACTTAGCAAGCAATGATCCATTAAATGAGCCCTCTTATGCATGATTTTAAGCATGGGTTAGGAGCAACACTATAGACTTGATTCAATTATCCAGATGGTAAGAAAGCAATAGGATTAAACCAGAAAATAACATTGAGGTTAAGGTGAAGCAAAGGCAGGATATCTCAGAGATAAGTGGTCCTTGAACTTAAATTCAGGTTTTTGTGACTGGTTTGAGGAAGTTTAGACCTGATGTGTTGTATGAGTGTCATCAGTGGTAGACAGAGGAGATGACAGAAGCTATTACCAAGCAATGATGAGGTCCTGGTCCCAGCAAGGTCACTTAGTGTAATTTTTGCAAGAGACTGCTGTGGAACCAATATTTAATTCTGAGCATTGAAATCAGATGGTAGAGTGCTTGGAATGGGGAAATGGGTTTGAATTTTTGGAAGAAACCGTAATAACAGCACAAGCAAATAATGTGGTTCCTGTTTCTAGTAAAGCTATGGGGACAGAAACCATTGCCTATGAATTCACAGGAAGCATACTGCTGTCTTTCCTTCATAATCCTAAGAAAAAGATTCTGAAATCTGCCAAGTAACTAAGCCCTGTTTTCTGTAGTGGAGAGTTTGATTTTCTAAACCCTCAGGTTTATTAAATGCAATACATCACTGTGTCCTATTATCTTACATACAGAACATCTGATTAGTATTGGAATAACTCAAGTTTTTCTTTTCTTTATCCTTTGTTAATATGTAGTTTAGAGTTGAAGACCTTTAAAGTTCTCTCAGTAAATTATACCATAATATGCTGAAATAGAAGGAAAATCAATGTTTCCATATAATTAAAGGAAAACTTTTTGCATAAGATTTACACAGATGACACAGCTTTCCAATATATATGGGTATAAGAGATCTGGGAAATACAATATTTTTTGCCACTTAATAGTACTTAGTTTTCTTCTTGAAAGTGTCTGAAAAATACCACAAGATTGCAATCAGATTACAGTTTTCAAATCTATCATGAAGATAGATTAGATTTGTTGTACCATTCACTGTTCTCATTACAATTATCATCACAAGAATGAATTCATAATATGTCATTTCCTATTCATTAGAGACATTGTCATTGTTGAATGTGAAATGAGCGTTAAAATGCTTCACACATCCCACACAACATGATCGTACTGTAAATGAGACCATTTTGACCTTTTCAATGTTCAGTTATTTGATATGTTGGTCAGTCCTATTCCCTGTTTATTTGCAATTGGTTGAATGTGCTATTGGAAAACCTTTGCCTTCATTTGCAGTATTAAGCTTACAATAGGCCTAAAGTGGAATTAGGATGTCGAGAGCTGGCAGACCATGTATTAAAGTCTTTATTAAGTCATGTGTTCCTGTTAGCATATATATATTTGAAAATATTGAACAAGAGACAGAATGCTAGGCTGCAAAGGACAGAGACTCAAAAGTAACTTGCAGGAAAGAACTTCAGAATATGGCAAATTCCTGGAAAAGCCCATGCTGACCCTTACCTTTTAAAAAAAATTATCAAATTCACCTTACAAAACTAATAAAAGACCATAAAAGAGAAAATAGCCAAAATGGTATAAAGAATAGCTATTGAATAAAAAATGATGTTCTTCTACTGTGTTAGATTTTGGTGACTAGCTATCACACAAAGAAACACATTCTCATCAACAAATAGAAGATATTAACACAAAACTTCCCCTATCTTTTCTCCTCCCTTCCCTTCCTGCCCCATATAAAGCCATGATTTTTCACCTGTAATGTTTGCAACAAACCAGTTTTGCCAGGTGTCCTGCAAGGAGAATTTGGGTTTAAGAAAGTTGCGTATTTTACTGTAGCCTGGTCTATAATGATCTGTAATGAAGATGACTAGCCAGAGGGTGGCGTAGTTTAGTAGATGATCACATATTTTTTCCTCCACATTTGGGAAATAGTAAATATTAAAATGACTATTTTTAATATAGTGCAATATAGTAACTGAATAAATGTCAAACACTCTCTATTGCTTAGCCAAAATTTCCAAAAGCAATAAGAAATTTAGGGGTTTGCCTGGAAGGGGAAGTTATTTTCAAGAATTAATTGGTTCAGCCTTTTTAAAAATCTCACTTAACATATCTAAGCTCATGCACCTTACTTTTTTTCATACCTCTGTTATCTATATTAAATCTTAGGTATATTAAAACTATTTCAATACTTTTGATTTCAAAAGTTGAAAAAAAAAAAGAAATGAAACTATAAAAATAAAAACAGGGTTAGAAGAAGGTACAGTTGCCTTGATGAAGGCTGAGAAATTGAAGGTTTAAGCTAGTGAGCAGTGAAAAAGGAGAAAAGAAAATACATAGTTGTATGAAATATGCGTTGGTGAAAAGCTTGATAGATTTTTGGCCTGTACAGAAGCTCTTTCAGTAGAGCATTAGTCATTCACCTAAATAGGATTAAGAAAAATATTAGAAGATGTGTGCAATTACAGTATGCATCAAAAGTATTTGAGGGTAAATATGTGGAAATATGAATACTAAAAGGAATTGAACAATCATTAAAAAGGGTTTCATTAGTCTTATGCATGAAAACATATTGGTAAAGCAGGCAAACTAATAAAAATTTTTGAATTTTATATGAAATTAAAATCCTATGAAATATACACTATTAGTTACTTTTCCTACTCTAAAACCTTCCCCTGCTTGACTTTGTCGCAGTATTATATGAGCTCTTTTAGAAGAACAATTTTGCCTCTCCAACCTGCCAAAAGGATTCAGTTCTGAACACCTCTGCTGTTGTTTTGGTCTTTCTAACAAATAACTAATTTTGAATTCCCAGAGAGCACATGTGACTCGTGTTGGTATGCAAACATATATAATGTTTGCTCATCTGACCCCTAGTTTTGGCTGCAAAACTTGAAAGCACTAAAGGAAATTAAAGATTGTGAGCAGAAAAATATGAAATTTCTGGGTTATTGAATCTTCTCTAGCTTTTTTGTTTCCACTGGATGCTAAAAGCATTTGAAATAAAGAGCAAAATGTCTCCAGATCAACATATCTAATATCACAATATGGAAAACATGCTTCATATCTTTTTTGATAGTTTTGAAATTAGTTTTAGTAAAGGAATTTCAGATACTTTCAGTCTTTTTCAGGAGCTATGTTAATTTTTTTCTATTTTTCCCTTTTTACTGGTAAGCATTAAGACCGCTACAGGGTTTGCACTTCTGAAATTTTCCCTATACCTTCAGCAAAGGAATCTTCTGCTCCTGCTTAGTTTGATTTAGGAATTTTTTGCTTTTCTCTTTGTTCTTCAAGAATCTGGGACAACTTGCTGGGATTTACTCTGGCTGCAGGAAACATGGAAATGTAAAGTGCCAAGCTTCCATTTGCCTTTCTAAATCTGTTTCTGGGCATATTTTTTTGTACTTCTTTCTCACTTGAAATTGCTTTTCATGTATTAATACATTAAAACTCTATCACTCAGGTTCACTCTGACCAATTCCTGGCTAGCAAAGGGGGAATTCAAAGGGAGGATATTAAGAATAGCAGATAGCCTGGTTCCTTTATAGGGAAAGTTTCATGATTTTGGAACTAGGAAGCTCTTAAAACTATGCAGTCTTCAAGCACTTTCAATATATTTGAATATGATCTGAATTAAGTCCACCTGCCTTTCTGTGTGCTTATATCACATTTGTTGCAGCAAGCTTGTAGCACCTAGGTGTTGTAGCACCTAGAAAGTTGCCGTTTTTCTCAACAATAGATAAAAGAAAATATTTACCTTCTAGTTTCCCTCTTCCTTATGGTGATTTTAAAACAACCTTTGCTGATGTTGTACTTTCTCCTCCTTTGCTGAGTTCTTCCCTTTTTTTTTTTTTTTTTTTTTTTTCCAGAAGCTGATTTTGAGAGCAAGGTGGGGGGAAACATGGGGAAAAAAACCCCAAACCTGGTTTAGACAATTTACAAAAGCAGTTAGTTGATCTAGACAATCTAGAAACAAGTGATTCTTGGAAATGTTAACTTTGCCCAGAAATGCAAAACCTTATTAGTTAGGTGTTATTGTTTGTAATTGCCGTGGCTGTTGGGTGAATGAGATGGTTTAGACAGTTCAAAGTTTGGCTTCTCAATTTATCACATAGAATAATCTTGTTTTTCAAAGGTAGAGGGCAATAATTAACTTAACATCCATTTCCTCCAATTGACTGGTAATGTTACAACAGAAAGTGAGAAGCTGATACAAAATATCCCCTGGGTGTATGACATTTCTTAATTTCTCTACAAGTAGGGCCGTGATCTTACAAATGGTTATGGCTCACATTTTCCACAATCTTTATTTTTATCCTTTCTGTCTTGGAAAGACACCTTGGAGGTTCTCACTGTTTTCACCTCTGTTGGGAAGAGGGACAATGCGGATAGAGAATGAGTTTAGGCTGAAAACTGTAGAATCTTATTAAAGTTGACATATTTAGATCCTTTTCTCATCTTGGTAGTTTTATCACGTGAACACCAGAACATAGTGGTTTGGGTTGGAAAGGACCTTCAAAGATAATCTAGTTCAGCCCCCAAAGTCACATGACAAACACCCAAAGGCACTCTGTTACATCCAACTGTGTAGCAGAGGGCTGAAGAGGCCCTTCTTGAGGCTAATTACTTATTATGATGCACTGCATTATAATCAGCTTTTTACCGTGTCATTTAAAAATTTATAAAAGTATTTACTTACATGAATTATTTCACTGTTATTGGCATGCAGGGCCTAATAATTAATTGTCCTAAAGAAATTAATTTCTCTCCAACATGTCATTGTTTTCTGCCTTTGCTTTAGAACAAAGCTGATATGCTGTAAATCATTCTCATTCTGCATATTGCTTGCATCCTTAATTACAGCTATTTGAAGACCAATAACTCTCTTGCAGGGAAAAAAAGAAATCTAAAAACTTTCACTTTGTGCAAGTCCAAATTAGACTAGAAAAGAAACCTTTCATATAGTTTAGCTTCAGCCATCTAATTTGTAAACACGGGTTGTAAATTACCTAAACCGACAGTTTTCAATTAAAATGATGCACTAAGTTCATTGTACAGAAATTGCACACATGGGCTCACTCACTGGGCAATTGATTAAATTGTCGTTCTTAACACCAACCCTTCTATTTCGTGGATACAGAATGTGAATCAATCCTTCTGGAGTAATCTGTCCCAAAGAACACCTTACAGATAAATAGATCAGTTCAGAATATTTGTAAGAGATCAAAATAAACAAATTCTGGTTTTGATCAAATAGAGACGCTACATTTGTCTTCTGAGAATTGTATATGGCTTCCACTGTAGCAGTAACTGTGGCAAATTCAAATGAAACCTCTTTGGTTCTGAAGTACAGGAGAACTCAAAAAATGAAACTGAAATGCCTTTTACTCAAAGTGATTGTTCTTGTAGTTCCAAGAGTACAATTCAGGAATTAATCCCGGTGGCAGGGCCATTTGTTTAGTAATAAAGGAGATAGTGCATTATTCTAACCTACAGTCTATGCCATCTTGTGTTAGTTCCCCAGTGGAAATAGTTTCCTATTTATCCTGCTTATCACTGTGTACTTAAAGCATTATCCCAAACCAAGTTGGTCCTCTCTGTAATCCAATTGGTCCTGATCTTCTGTAGCCTTGAAAGAAAGGAGTGTATATTGACATTTTAGATTACTCTGTGTTACTGTATTAAAAGTCAAAGGGAGGGATCTTTCATTTTGTTGAGTGATGAGATGTCCCTGGTTCCAAAGTCACAGTTTATCAGAGAAAAAATCTCTGTGCTTCTACTGCACCAGTTGTCCTTCTGTTACAGTTTTGAGAAGGATAACTCATAGGCTGGACCAGTAATGAATTTTCAAGGCTTTGGATTTGAATGTGGTCAATACAAAAAGTTGCTGAAATGGTTGTACACTCCTGCGAGAAACTTGTACCTCAGAATGGATGAAGTAAGATTACTGCTGAACGGGACAAAATGCTAAAGCTAGTAACAACAGGGACACAGTGATTGTCAGGCACACAAGTGTTATTCAGCTATAGGGAGTTACCTGCATAGAAACTTACTGGCACACACCTTATTAACATTGGAAAAAGAGAATTTAGAAGGATCCATTATATTAAAAGATCACTAAAATAACAAAGCCGTTTATTTTTAAAGGATCACAAGGAAAAGTAGAAAAAACACTGAAAACTTGAAAAGAGCTTTGTTTTACATCGAACTATGGACATGTTGGGTCCCTAGATAAGAAATGCAGATGAATCTGAAACATATTAAATACCTCCAAGGAAGAAGTTTACCTTGATAGCAACAATAGCGAAATTACTCTAAATTACTCTAAATGATACTGTTTGTAGTGGAAGGCTACTTGGCCATGTACGAGAGATGCACATAAAGAGGTGATGAAACAGAAGGAAGCTTTTTAAACAAGGAGGCAGGGGATTCAGAAATTAATTACTCTGAAACACAGGTTTGTCAGAATAATTTTCTTTGAGTTTTAGTGTGCCTTCTCGATTCTTTAGGTCTTTCCCTGAATGGTTGTACTGCTGAGAGTGCTGTGTTCCTATTGCAAGCCATGATGAAAGGGCAGATGATCAAACTGAGGAGGTGACAAATCATTACCCTTATTCTGGAACAGAATTCATTTCAAAAATGACAGTTTTAGTATACACAAAGATGAGGAAAGATTTTTTTTTCCTACTTAAACAATGTTTCCTACTTAAATGGTGACATATTTCTACAATTCAAAGAATAAAGAGATACCTACCTGCCAAAAACAAATCATAGCTGCTGTCAGAGGCTTCTCCCTCAGATGCCTTCATATCAAGTACATTCAGCACTCAAAAGCATGACATGGCATGAACCTTCGATGTGCATCAAATTGCACTGGAGCAGAAAGGCCTTGTGCTAGAAAGGGAATCTGGGGCTATGCTTCAAGCATACCTTTGCAAAACGATGAACTGAGAACATACGTTTTTATACCTACAATGCCAATGTACACTATTTAAACAAGCAATTTAGATTTAAATGCTAGATTATCATTGAGATTTTATTGCTTGGACTGCTATTCAAGTCTGAAAAAAAAACGTAAACAGAAGAAACGTTCAATAAACTGGAATGTTTTAAATAGCAAAGACTTAAAAAAAATCATATGAAATCACTTCGTGATGTCAGTAACATTTGTTGCGAAAAGCTGCAGCACTTCCAACACCTCACTTGAAGATAATCTCCTTTAATGTGCTTCTTCATACATACAGTAAAACTGGGATTTTCTTTGCCTTCTCTGTTTTCTGTCTCCCACTTCTACTGCCCTCTCAGACATAGGCTTAGGTACTGCAGAGGGCATTTTCGAGACTATTTTGTCTGTCTCAGATTATTCTTACGATGTAAAATAATATCAGTCAATTGTTTCTTCTTACTGCCTTCTTTTCCTAGAACTGCCTGACTTTGTTGCAGAGAACCACAACTTTTCAGACAAATTATATGAAAATTACAGCCAAGAATGCTTTTGTATGTCAGGAGAATACGCAGGATACTTGGGTGAATGTGCACCTACATACAAAACGGACCTGCAAATTATATGGACAAGTCATTTAGAAAACCAGGCTAAGTATCCAACATATCATTTTATTTTATTTATAACTTAGAAGCCTTCAGCCAAGCTAGGTTAATTATGTAAATGCTACAACAAGATGATTTTGCTTCTGCTGGTTAATTTTCCTCAACGTTTCAGGTCAGTAAACAGTTTTGGTTTTGCTTTTTTTAATTTTAATGCATTAAAATCTTTAACATAGTTATTATTTCCTGAGGTCTGACAGATACTCTAGAGGGTCTTAATATATTGCACCTGCACTGTTCTTTTTCACTGCTAAATTGCTATATTACAGCATGTTGCTAATAAAAGAATTTCTTAGTTCTCCATGTCCAGTCACAAAATCAGTGGGTCCTGTCTGTTAATTAAAAAATTTTATACTTACGAAGGTTTTCCTTGCATTCTTTAGATATATTTAGATATATTTTAGATATGTTTTGCTAAACTAAACTTATATAATTAAAAAGAAAGCAACAAAGTTCACTACCTATCCTTTTGTGGTTTATTCCTACAATATTTTTGACATGATTATGTTGGGATGAAAATACTCCCATTTTTTTATAAATGTCACAAAACATTAGGGGGCTGAAAAGACAGAAAAAGCTTGTATTACTCTTTGCTCTTCATTTTTTTTGAAGTGGATCTTCTTCTATAATGGATGCAGACCTATGAATAGATCTTTCCCATAAGACTTTCAAAACTTAAAAAAAAAAACCAACTCCAAACCCTCATGGAGAAAATGTTGATGCACATGCCCTACCTCTCCCCAGAGCATCTTGGCGAGATGCCCTTGTGCAGACTGTCAGCAGTTGTGACAAAGCAGGTTTAACACGAAGTAGAGCAGCGCTGGCTCATTTACTGCAGCCAACTCAATCATCTGAGGACATGCCCATACACTCCTGTATCCTGCCTAGTTTGGTACAAATGCTTCTTCTGTCTTTATGTCACCATTTTAGTGAGGTGTGTCACATGAAATAATATAGCAAGACATATTAGTAACAGCAATTATTTCAGGGAGAGCCCCCTTCTCCTAGGTCCCGTTCTGTTGGTTACATAGCCATTATTGTATTACCAATAGGAAACCATGTGGTTAATGACTGTGCACTCACCAGTTGCATTTACTAAAAGGTGAGAAGTAGTACAAATGGATACTAAGAAATACCCAAATTTTTCCTTTCCTTTTGCAAGACTTTAAGTTTCCTTAATCTGGCTTTGCAATTAAGAAAGTAATAATTGCAGACTGCTGTTTTTTTCAGCGGGAATATTTAAAAATTTTGATGAAAGCTCATTTAATGCATCTTCCTGATTTCAGGTTGCCTGTTCAGAAAAGCATTTCTCCTTAGAGAATCTCCACTGCTGTTCAGTAGCATCACTGCCGAATGGCAGACTAACAGCAGACTGTTCACTGATCTGTGAACACCAAGCAGTGCAGCCCTGTGAAGGCCCGTGTGTTTGTGAGTATACCTACATACTCCACAACAGGTAGTGGGATAAAAAAGTCCAAGTTAATATGGAATAGGCACATTGATTAATGAAATTACATTACAGGAATGAAAACCCTGCTTGGGTCTTTAAGGTGTGCCTGATTTACACTATGTCTGCAGCAAAAAGAATATTTGAAAATGCGTTGAGGATAGAAGCTTCATTTATAGGGAGATTTCTAGATGAATGTGAACTTATGCCTGAGTTCAATATCACACAGATACATTTTGAGCTTGCTGACCATTTTAGGAAGAAGATAAATGATGAGGATGTTCCTGAGGTTACGTGATTAAATTGTGGGTGCACATGCATTGAAACAAACCTTCCCAATGCAGTTTTCTAGTGAGCTTTGTGACGATGCATAGGACAATTTGAGAGTGGAAAAATACTGTATTGAATATTTAGGATTCTAGACACATTTGGTATATTTTCATTTTGATTCTTAGCTCTACCACACTGAGAAACGAAGTTCATATCAACCCTTATGAAAAATGTTTTGTAAATTTTTAACATTGCCTAAGTGTATATTCAAAACTAATTGTAGACTTTTTCTAGGGGAAGACAAGTTAACAATAGCTGAAACTTTCTGTTTAAGCAAAAAAATTTCGGACAGTTTTTAGTCTTAATCATTTTGCTACAGGCTGAACAACATGAACTCTCTCGGGCTCAGAAAAGCAAATCAAGCAGTTTCAAGTTCTGTCCTAAATTTTTGCCCTATAAAGCAACAGGTTTCCAAAAGAGATATATAAAGGTGTCCTAAAGATATTCTAAGCATAAGGTTAGATTCCTAACCTAAGCCTAATTTTCCTTTTTTCTTTCTTTAGAACCATAACAGTAGATAGGGCTCATGACACTTTCTACACAGGACAGGTCAATCAGAGGGGATTCAGATAGCTGGTCTGGGATTGCACCATGTGTTTCTGATACACAAATGGCACCCTAAAGTCATCTTGTAATGTGCAGAGTCATATTTGCTTTATCATCTTAGCTTCCTAGCCCCAGGCTGTGAGACAAGCCCTTATTCATTGGTACATGAACTGCTGTGATTCCTCAGGCCTACCCTGGACATCTACATACAGCTGGGATGGGGATGATTAGCTACAGAAAAGCTACATGGGTTGGGTTTTTCTCTTACATTGCTGTTATTTGCATAAATCTATCATGAAAGCTGCCGTAGAGCTGGATGCTCCACAGTAGAGGGTCTGTGGCATCAGTTTGAGCCAACAGACTAACAGCAACTGGAAGAAGCTGAGGGAAGCACCTGCTCGCTGAAGCTCCCACTGAATCTTTGTCCTCTCATAGATTGCTTCTTGCATCATGCTTAGACAAAGCACGAAAATGAAGTAAGAACAATGGGTGCTGAATGCCCATTAACACCAAAAGGAAGCGTGCTCTAACAGATGACACTCAAAAAGCTCTGTCCAGAAATGAAATGACCTGGTGCTTTTAACGGCCTGGAGTACTTTGTTCAAAAGACAATTTTCTGGTATTGGTGATTGAATGTTGTATTTCTTTGGGACAAAAAGGTGCCTCGGACAAAACTGGATCTGGAACCTGGACCCAATACATCTTTCTCACCAAATGCTCTTTATCATTTCCCAGCTTGAAAAAATGGGTTCGGTAGAAGTTTCCTAAAGCTCAGTTAAGAACTGTCATAAGAGTGCTGGGATACTTAATCTGGACTGGCAGAGCAGCAGGGATATATCAGTGATTAAAATCACATATCTTTATTTGAAGCTGAGAAGGGAAGTTCTTGAACTTTATTGAAAATCTTTTCCTTCTTATTACCCAAACCATTTGGGATAACCTATTACCTTAAAAAAAGCCTCAATTTAGATTGCTACTAGACCCTATTCAAGACTTCTAAGACTGCAGCAGGGAGGTGGAGAGGTAGAGTCATCTGTTATAATGAATATGAGATTTATAAAATTGAATTATAGAAGAAGAAATAAAAAAGTTTGGCTTCCTTGTAGGGAAGGATCTATTTCTGCTAATTCTACAATGTCTTACAGAACATGGATGCTTAAGTTTAAAGAGTTTGTCTAGGAAATTAAGCTAAAAGTTCTGTGATAACAGTGGTAGGCTTCTACACATAGTATGGGGGCATTTCTATATTTTTCCCTTAATAAATATCATATGATATCAGATTAATGCTGATTAGTTTAATTTCATGGAACCATTCACTTGTCAGTTTATTCAAGTCATCATATTTTTAAGCATTTCTGGGAATCTTTTAATTCTCTGTTTTCAAAATACAAAAATGCATTTTTAAGAATCATTGATCAGAACTGAGACTTTCAGGTTGTGCTTTAGAAGACTTTTGGTCAGCGCCTTTCTTATCAAGGATCAATCCTCTTTTTTTCCAAGGAACAACATCCGTCTGTAATATTAGTGATAAATGAGATAATTAAACCCACTAGACTTCAAAAGCCCTCTTGATTAGTTGTTACCTACCCATCAGTGAACTGCTGCAGAAACAAAGGCCATGACTCTGTAAATTTGCTATCAAATTATGTCATTCATTTTTGTCATAGCTGCCTGTGTAAAGAGCTGTTGTAATAAAAGCAAATACTCTGGGCAGAATTTTTACAGCTTTGTTTAATTTCTTTATCATGGCCTGTTGATGCATCTCCTTCTAAGCAAGGCATAAAAATACCAAAGGAAATGCTAAATCAGAATCCTTTAATAACTAAATTTTTAAAAGTATTGAATTAAACATGGCAACATTTCTTTCCTGGATGAATTAATGCTCATCCGTGCAGAAAATCTTGAATGTAACATTATTTAAGCAATTTAAAAGTGAATTAAAGATTCATCCATTGTATCAGGTATCTGACTTCAGGGTAACATTTTAATCTCGATCATTGTTACAGTGTTTGCCATTCAAAAACTGAGAGATAAAGATGAAGGTTAATTCATGCAGAACGAAGACTCAGTTCCTTGTTGATAAGTATGGTTGGGTGTCAGGGAACCGCAAAATGTGCTAATGCAGTTATTGTTTACCTTAGTTTATTAGGCAGGAGTTACACTTGTTTGGATAATTGTTTTTCACTTCTGTATTTCAGATTTATTTATGTTATTTTCATATTGCTACACTGACCACAGAAGGACTGCATTTTTTTCTGTTCTAAGGAGACCCACAGACTTTATTAGACCCAGTTGTAAATATTTTTACAACACTCAATTGACAAAAAAGTTTTCAGGGAGACTTAATTTTAAAAACAGTAGCTAGCACTCTAGCATTTTTCAATTTGCTAAGTTATTGTCAGTCTTTGACATCTTTTCATGAGCAGACCTGATTCACCTCCCGGTTAAACAGGTGCAATTTCTTCATCTAAGTTACTGTTGAATTTTAACTAGGAACAGTGAACTCCTAATCAGATTCATTACATCATGTACAAACACACAGAATCATACCGAGAAATGCTCTTAATGGGGGACTGACTTGGTCAAAACCATCTTTTTTCTTGGAACAGGCAAACAAAAATCATCCATAACATGACCAGAGCATTTGTTATACATCAAATATGCTAAGAATATGTGACTAGAGTATACATATAAAATACATGTAAGAATATGCAGTACAGTCTGAAACTGCACCTGAAGGAAGCCCCTACAGCCCCAGAGCCCGTTTCATCAGGTTGAAAGCAAGAAACTGCTTCTAACAGGAGAGTCTTCCCCCCAGGAGGGATTTTCTACTCAACTCTCATCACTGAGGTCAGGCACTGCTTGTAACACCAAGGTTAATCTTACATTGAAAACATTCATTCTATAACTATGAACATTTATGAAGTCTCTACAAATGACCAATCTCTTTGAACCTGCTCAGGCCTACAGCATCCCATGCAGCTGCATCTGCAGCGCAGCTATTTTGTTGTATCTCAGCAATACTTCAAAGTGTTCACTTCTCCCAGGTTTCCTCTCATTTTGATGCCCTTTCTAAACAAAACAGTTCATTTTGAAGTAGCAAAGAAATAGCACTGGTATAAATCATACACTTAAAAAATTAAATCTTACCACATTTTCGTGATGAACTTTCCTTTCCCTTGATGAATTCAGAAGTGAAATATTCTTTGCCTTATGCAAGCACTACCAAGCCTGTTTCTCTACTCTTCTGTAATTATCAACAGAAAGTAACTGGCTCTCCTAAGAACTGAATGTAATGAGTATAATTCTGCTTACTTTAATTAGATGACCAGGTTAGGAAGACAATTAGTCATTCCCTCCAGTGATAACTACAGGCAAATTTTATTGTATAATTCCATATTAATACACAGCTAGGTGTTTCCACCATGTTTTGTCAGGTTCTAACCTGTCAGATCCTGGTTATAACAGTCCAGATGTAGCTATTATGTCCCTTTTGTTTCCTCACGAGGCAGAAGGATCAAGAATTAGGGGAAACAGTATGAGAAATGAGCAAGTTAACAAGACTTCACAGAACTATCTTGATTCACTACCAACGCCAGTTTTATATCAGTAATTTTGCTTTTAATAGTCAGGTATTAGTGAAATCAGAATCATCAGATGATTGCTTAGAAATAGCTGGTCTATTTCTTAATACATCTTAAATTGATCTAATGAAGACAGGCTATATTCCAATGTGCAGTGATCAGGAAAAAAAACACCCGAGGTTTGATTACATTTGATTATGAAATGGTTATAAATGTACTAAAATTTTTTTCTTTTTTTTTTTTTCCCTAATGAAACATTTGTTAGAAAATAGCTGAATTTAAACGGGTAGAGAGTTACACAGAGCAGAAGCTACAGGGATGATTGATTGTTATCGCTAATTACATGTTCTGTCTGAACACTTTCAGATTCCTAGTGTTACTGTTTCCTGTATCCAAGTGATTTTATTTTAATCTCCTTCAAAATAAAATGGAACAAATGTAACAATAGTAAAGGAACAAACACCCAAAACCTTCTCACAAAGGCTCAAGCTTTTACGTTTTGGGGATTTTAAAGTTCAAGTACAGTTATAGAAAAGCTTTAATTACTGATTGCTTATAGTACATAGAACTTGCAAGGAGAAAGGTCATTGACGTTTCCTACTCCCTTGAGTGCTTCTCTATAACAGTCCTGACTTACAGAGGGAAATGTAAGCGGTTGTTCTTAACATTTACTGTTCTGATCTCACTCAAAATGAGTTCTATATGCTTTTCACATGATTGAAAGTAGACTTACAAACCCAGATGCTATCTCCTTTCAGCATTTGGAGAGGCCAGGCTACAAATGATCTCTTCTGTGAGGCTTGGGGCTGAGTATCACGATTCGGTAAAATCTTTTCTTGCTCCCAGATACTATATGAACCCTTTTTTAAGAATATAGGAGAGAAATGTATGCCTATTAAGAGTAGGGTAAGATGTGCCATTCAGAGTTGTGTCAGCACAGGACGTGTTTCAATCCACATTCAGAATACAAGAAAACTTGTGGTCCAAAGATGCAAAGAACAACAGCAGAAGACAGGGCTTGATAACACACGTGCAAGTATAATAGCAACTCTGGTAGACGTTTGTGGTTTTATTTTATGATACAACGTAAATATTTTAGAGATACCTAAACATACTGTTAGATAATGGCAGCAATAATAGTGATGCATGTTTGGAATAGTTACTTAAAATACATCTAATATAGAAACTGACTGGGACTTTTTCTTCCCTTAACCTAGAGAATCTAGTACATTAATAACTTGCAAGGGCATTAGGAATCAGCACACAGACATACAATCTGAATAGACTACACAACTAGCTGAGTGTGGCCAGTGAATGCAAATACAAGTGCAAACATAAATTCAAAATTATTCAGAAAGTACTGAACTAAAAAATTAAATATTGGAAGTGAAGAAAATTTAAATAAATACTCAATAAACTGGTTTAGAATGAAACCTTTACTAAGTTATGTTCAAGGAAGGCAAAAGAAAATACTGGACTAGATTCACTGAATGTCTGGAGAAGAGATGGTGTTCCCCTGTCGACGCTGCCTGATCTAGTTCATCCAAACAATTGAATTTTCTCAGATGAATATGAACTACTGGGGAATGGAAACGGTTTCTTCTCTCATTATGCCTTAAATCAAGCCATACATTGGGTGCTCCTCACATGCTAGCATTGCATTGTTCTCTTTTTGCAGCTCTCCACCTCTAACTTGCTGAAGAGTATTTACTGCCATAGCAGACCTTTAGAAGTTAAGATGTATTTCAAAACTGAATGGTTAGTCATCTGGAATTTTGGATGCTTCTTGTTGTTTTGTTAAAAAAATCAAAAGGATGAATACCTGCTAGCAGACTTTGCGGGGTTATCTAGGAGGTCTTACTTTCCTATAAATTTGAATTTTAGGCATCTACCATGAATTTAAAGTTGGTTCTTAATGACAATTAGATTCTTTTTTATTGCAAATATGACTTTTTCCAGCACCTTTGGGAGCAGAAAGGCAGATAAAAGGGAACATGACGCAAGCACTGAAAAGAGGAGAAGCGCGCAAAAAAATGTGAACTGCTGAATTTACTGTCTAGCTATAATGAGGTATTGCTTAACAATTAAGTTAAATTATGCAGCTGTTTCCTAGTCTATTGTGCTAATGCATATGAGAAATTATAATTTTCTGATTGGAGAATGTTATGTGGAGGAAACTGTAGCATTCCTCACTCTTGCAACGATTCATTTCATGATTTAAAAAGGAAGCCAGTATTTTTGCAGCTGGCAGGAATAGGCAATAAAGGATGACAATCCAAGGAGGCCTGTTAATCACTGACACAATAAAATAATCCCAAACAAAAGCTGCAGAAGGAAAAAAAAAACTTGAAAGGGTACCAGTGACACAAAGCCACAGCTTATAGGTTTCTGTAGTGAAGTGACTTTATAGCCCGCTTGTAGTGGAAACGGGTTTGAGTGTTTCAAAGAGAAATGCTGTCACATGTGTGACTTTAAAGACAAGTGCTCAAAAATTTCAGGGAATTGTTAACTCAGATCTTTAAAGAACAAAATTGCATTTACATCAGGGATATGCATCAGCTTTAAAAAATAAAACTAAACCCAATTTTGCTAACCAGGGAGTCTTAATAATCTTCAACGTTTTAAAAAAGTTTGCTTGAATGAGGGTTAAGTGAAAGTTGAAGGTGTGGAAAAAATTAAGTAGTATCAACAAAGTAAAATAAAGGGAATATGCTGGCATTCCAAATTTTGCCTGTGGAATGTGCTCATGGGGAAAAAAAAAAAGCAGAGAAGAAATTAGGTATGTTAAGCAGGTGGCTTGTTTTTTATTCTTTCATTTTTGACCATCTCAAATTCTTGAGACTATTTAAAAAAATAGTATTTTTTTAAATAATAAATAAATAAATCCATATTACCCATTGGTTAAACTTATTTATGCAAAAATAAATATCACAAAACCAAAAACTCTAGATGAAAACACATAATAGCTTTTGAGAAAAAATTAAAGCTTTTCAATTAGCATCCTTACTTCAGATAATCTTTTTATTCTAATCATCTGTTTTGCAGGATTCTTAGGTTTTAGTCATCATTTCCTTTTAAAAAAGGTTGAATTGGGGAAAAACATCATTTTATTTCACATTTTATGACTCTGAATAACATAAAATAGGGTTGTGCCATGCTTCATGACGATGCATATTTAAACATTTTATATATATACATTCACTTAATTTTGGTTTAATCTTGAGACAAAGCACTGCCTGGAAATGATAATGAAGAAACTTAAGAAAATACCATTTGGAATAATTCCTACTTTTGTTTCTACCAGTTGTTCCATAAAGATAAAGCAGATTTGGCCTTTTAATTTCCTTGAGTGATCTAATTCTTTAGCCTACTTCTATACTGACTTTTTTTTTATATTGAGTTACAGTATTATTCATCAGAAAAAAAACTTAGTGTATGATCTAGTGAGTTTCAAGATCTTTTTTTCAATCTTGTCCACTCCATAGCTAAGCTGAAATTCCCTCTAAGCAGAGGAAAAGACTTTCATGCAAGAAGTAGTTCTGTTTCCCCATTTCTCAAGAAATGATTAAAGTGTTTTTACCCATAGAACAAAATAACACATTTTTCTGTTTGAAAAGGATAAAAATCTGGGAAATCCTTCAGAATATAAAAATTATTCTTCAGAAACAACCCTGAAGGGACTTAAAAAAAAAATATCATTAAAACAGGACACATTAGTCCATTCTTTACTAATTTGGCAGCTGGTTTGAATTCGTTAATAATGTCCCCAGCTGCTTAGCCACCTTACCCTTGCAGAGTGGTGCTCTCTTACATCTGTTATTGTCCCTTATGAAGTAACTGGTAATTTTGGAGATCCTCAGGTGTTATGGACCCTTCCTTCTATCTGTCTTGTGTTTCTTGAGGCTGTGAAGAGCTATGGGCTTTCTACCTTTCCAAGGGAATACCCGAGTAAAGTACCTTTTATCTGATGGAGGAAAAGTATTTGGTCTGCTTGGAAACATTCAATACACTTTTCCTTTGGAGGACCATAACCCACTTTGAACAATTCACCCCTCTCCAGAGGTTTTCAGTTCTGAGATGCAGCTGGTCTCCTTTTATTTCCTGTCTCTGTAAACTAAGTAACAGTACTATAGGCAGTGGATTGTAAACTTAAGTTTGAGCACCAAAACTGTAATACAACATAAAGCATTTCTTTTGGACATGTCTATTTACTTTGTGCAATCATTTTGTGCACTTTTTCATGAGCACACATGCCAGGTTTGTTCTTTTTTTTTTGGTGTCCACCTACATCTGCTGCAGAGATGGAAGAGGCCTAGGTTTTGCGAGAGGATGCACTAGCCAAACAGGGAAGAGTTGAGGGGGAATATACTGAATCGAGCCAGATACTGATGTTCTTGGGCCTATTGTGTGGACTCTAATTTAAAAAAAGTATCAGAAGGGAAAAAAACATGCTATAGAGAATAAAAAATAAAAATCAGCTACTACTACAGGAAGAAACCAGGAAAATATTAAATTAGTGTGCAATTTCCAAAGTTCCTTTTCATAGAATCATAGAATCATTTCAGTTGGAAAAGACCCTTGGGATCATCGAGTCCAACCACCTACCCTACTCTACAAAGTTCTCCCCTACACCATATCCCCCAACACCACATCTAAACAACTCTTAAACACATCCAGGAATGGTAACTGACTCAACCACCTCCCTGGGCAGCCTATTCCAATGCCCAACCACTCTTTCTGTGAAAAATTCTTTCCCAATGTTCAGTCTAAATCTACCCTGTTGGAGCTTTCTTGTCAAAACTATTTCTCTCCCTTCTACTGAACAGTGAACTTGGAATTAATTTGGTGAGAATATATTCATAGAATAGAGTGTGGGAATGACACAATAGACAGGGAAAGAAACCACCATTTTTGCTTCCACAGCCTTTACATAAATAAGTAAATATACTTTTAGTGACACATTTAGTCTGTATTATGTGGTTGGTTCTGACCATTATTTAGATCATTGCCTGTATGCTAAAGTCTCCTGACTTGAGCTGCCTATCTGCTATAAATAATATCTTATGTCTGTGAGGAAGGCGTGTTGCCTCTAGGAAGCCAGGTCCTTTGAAATGATGGATTTGAACGAACTGAATAATTACTCAAGGTGCACTTTTCACCAGAAAAAGAATATTATCACTGCACTTAATGTTATCAATGCCCTTAAATACAATGATAATGGTACCTATACAACCATACATATGTGACATACAGTGTCTCTAGTATAAGTGTATGTTTTTATTTAGATAAATGAGTATATAAAAATATCTATAGCATGTTCAAAATCAGTTTTTAAAAGTAATGTGGTTTGTGTATTGACAGTATGAAAACTATAAAGGAAAATAATTAAGTTCAATTCTGAACCTTAAAAATATTATAATATTTTGCAAATTACTTGTATTGTGGCCATGTAATAAACACATATAATGTACGCTTCTTAAAATGGAATATTACCACAAAAGTTGTTGGAGTCTCTTAACTAGCGTTGTAGATATTCCACTGTAATCCATACAATACAAAATCTTTCATTGCCTCTCCCCTAAAGGCATATCCTTCAATTTTCATAGTTATAGTACAAGAATAAATAAGAGCTTAGTGCTATTTTGCCACTCAGCTACCCTAGACTTTTTATAAGCAACTATCCAAATATTACAAAGTACAAAAAGCATTCATATGTGTGCAGCGCAATGGTTGGTTTTTTTTACTTTCCCAGAAGTATGAAAATGATTGATCCTTTGCTCTAGTAAATCACTGATTAAAAAAAAAAAAAAAGATTTTGACTTCTTTCTTCCTTATGTTACCTTGTTTTTTTCTCTTATATCAAATAGACCAATTAAAAGTTTTTATACTTAATACAATTTATCGGCCTACATCATCTGAGTTTCTCAAGCGTTATTTGTGGAAATTACCTGTGCCTTAGGCTATAAAGCTCTGTGCAATTTTACAGCAAACACAATATTTTAAGAAAACTCACAATATGTAACAGCTTTTTGACAGAGATTAGCATATAAGTGATGTTGTGCCATAATCTAGGAGACAAAGCCCTTGAAATAGGTTTCATTTCAAGTCAAGTAGGCAAAGTACCAATCTGAAAAACAATACTGTTCATAACAAGGATAAAAGCCAATATTAAAAAAAAAAAGACTATAACATAAAAGGATACATAGAGGCTAGAAACATGCAGCACTTACCTGTATGTATAGAGGTAGACCAAATGTAGCCATTTTTTGTGAGGGGCTAATTAATTTTATTAGAGAGTAAGTAAATTCAGCTGTGAATGTTTGAGAATCTAATGACTTCCAGAGATTCAGAATGAATTCAGCAATAAAAGCTAATTAGAAGGGAAATGGATGCCTAAAATATCCCTGGTGTGCATAAAGAAAGAGTATAAAGACCATTAATTGAAATTAAAATTTAACAGTAGCCTAATGCTGCATGACATAAAATTCCATCTGTTGTGCAGAGCCACTAAACAAAGATACATGGGGAATAGTGTGTGGTGTCTCAGCTTTGCAGCTACTCAATGAAGGTATTTTAATGTCAAACTGCTCCACACAATGGGAAATCTGATGTTCAGAAGAGTCAGCTTAGGGTGTGATGAGTCCTGTAATTACTAAATTAGAGAGAAAAAACTAAAAGTAATGCTGCATTAGTAAGATATTTTATTTTTAATTAAATAGGTGGGGTTTCTTCCTGCTTTTTGTTTTTATCCCTGCAAGTGTAGAACAGGTACCAATGCATTTTAGTGGAAGAGACGTAAAATCCATGTCCAAACCATTTCCTAGAGGTGCCTGTGTGTCTCAGGTATCTGTACACCTTGCAGGCTTCAAAAGGAATTCAGGAGCAAAGTCAGTGTCCTCCCTTTTAGCAGCTCATATGATATGTCATGGAAGTTTCTGCAGAACACGTGCAAGGAAGTAAACGACAGCTCTGAATAATTTATCCTAGATCGTCTGGCTTCTTGTGCTGTTCACAAATGTCTGTGAATGTCTTTTTTTATTATTTTTCTTTCTTTTTTATTTTTTTTCAATGACTAATTAACAGTGATTGCTGTAACCAGTTTCAGCACACACATCTCTGGCACGATTTCCCCTGAAACAGTTCTCAAGAAGTGGAATGATGTATTGATGAAAGGCAGTTATATTATATTTGCATTTCCATATTAGATGAGTGCAGCTATAATAGCTTCATTTTGATGACTGGAGTCATGCAGCAATCAAAAAGGGTTTTGCTTGTTAAATGACATATCTATTAGTTTATTTCTAGAGGATTTATAATTATTGAGAAATTTCCAACACGATGATTTTACTTTTAGGCTTATGTGTTATACTGCAACAACAGCTTTTCAGAAAGTGAATCTAACAAAGGGATCGTACAATTCTTAACACAACATGAGTGTGGACTGTGATTGTTACCTAAGGCTAACTGCATGCTGAATAGGCCATAATGTCAAATTAGACGCTATTTGAGATTCATATAGCACATTTCCTGAATGCCTACATGGGCATTAGTAATTCACCACCTCCATTCTGGGACATCTCTCAATGTACAGTTAACGGCTACTACAGAACACATACAGTGAAAGAAAATAACAAGTTGCACAGAGAACAGTCACTATCATGTTGTTTGGACTGAGAGGACAACAGTCCTTTAGGAAAAAAAATTAACTAAACACAGATCAAAACAAAGACATGACTTGTTTACAATAGAAAATTCAATGAGTTAGTAGATAAAGCAAAAGCAAAGATAAAATCAAATTATATCCAGCAGTTTAGGGATATTTAGCTGAAGATAATTAACCATTGGAAAAAGCAGCAACAGAATGGGGATTACCTCTTTTTTTAGTCTAAGATCAACATTCAGTGCCTTTCTGGACAATCCTTTCAATCATTAAAAATATGCAAAATATAAATGTAAATGGGTTGCTAATGAGGATATTTCTAACTTTGGTTTGCAAATTTACTCAGAAGACGAGCAGGGAGGTTTATACACAGAAAAATACAAATACAGATCTAACTATGCATATTTCTTGAGGCAGACAGTAGTATATGCACCAGTAATAGTAAACAATGGCATTAAAATGTGAAGAAAAAACAGGTTTAACAAGCTATTAACAGACTTCCAGCCACCCTCTTTGCCAAGCAGAAACCAGCCAATTCAACTGGAATACCTTCTGTAAGGTGCTCCAGTGGCAGGAGGTGTTACAAAATTGCCTTTCTTGTATCTACCTGACCCATATCTGGCAATCCATTCTGCATGCTTGGTTCTTGCTGGTCCATCAGCTTGTTAATTTCCTCTCATTGATCTTGCTCTGTGTATTTGTGAGCTACAAAGTACTACAGTAACTTTACAATCAATTTGTTAATGAGAAATGGTGCATCTCAAGTCACTGGTAGCTCAGCACTTTAGCACAGATCTTTCACTAAGCATACCTGTAAGAACAGTTCTCTTGATGGGCAGCTGTTCCCAATATTCCCTAAAGTTCTTGTCACTGCAAACCTTAGAATTGGCGTTTGCTGAAATATTTATTTATTTTTTACTGTTTTGATATCAGCACTTGATTCAAAGTACCTGTCATAGTACTTGTACTATTCCCAAAACATTAATTTGGGATGAAAAAGACAAGTGACTGGATATGTATTTGTAGCAGCAAAGTATGTACCCACACTTCATTTACTGACTTTTCAAATTGTGATGAGGTAGTTCAATGCATCTATATGAAACCTGTCAGACTATGCTGAACCAACTGTCTCTTATTCCTCTCCCAGTTGTAATATTCAGTTACAACTAATTGTAAGAGGTGTGTATATATATATGTATAAAATATTGTCCATTAGAGAGATACCTGACAGCTTCTATATGCAAATGTCCCTCTTCTCCAGCCAAGATGTAATGATTATGTACATAATATTTATAAACATATGGTAAATCATTTTGTAGAATGCATTTCAGTATTGCAGGATACTTGGGAAAAATATTGTGAAAGCCATCTGTACACAAGTAAGATAATGAGGGGTGTGACAGGCAGGCTGCTAACTGTGAAAATCCTAATATCTGCTGTATTGTTATTGTACTTGTCCTTTTTCATCATGGAGGCAATGACAAAATGTGAACCTGTTGCTCCTAGAGCTTCAGCTTTTGAATGTCAGACATTTTTCTATCAATCAGAAGCCTTTAAAGATGTTTCTCAAGATTGTTAATAATGAATCATGTCTTGTAAAAGTTTCATATATCCTAAAGCAATGTATTGAAATAGTGTTGATTTTTCTTTATCTGTTTAATGAAGGAGATGTTTCTCCTTCTATGATGGTTTCATCCAATCTAATCTGTTCTGTTGCACACTTCCTTGCTGCAGAAAGTGTAATAAACTTACTACTCAAGTTAAATAGTGAACCCTGCATAAATCCTGCATTCAAACTTCTGTCTCTTAAATTGGATGCCTATGATATCTTTCCATTAGAGGCCTATACAACCGGATAAAACACCCTCATGTGAAGTGTGGGGATGATTTGAAAATGGAGGGGAATGATCTGTACAATGGATGGCAAAGACTGACCTTCACAGGGATATCAGCAAACTTAGAGGAGTGTGGTAACAGGAACTTCCTGAAGTTCAACAAAGGCCAACGCCCCCATCAACACAGCTTTGGGGTGGCTGCAGGGCATCTCTGCGGGAAGGTACCTGGGAAGGAGAAGCTGGACATAAGGCAGCTGTACACTCTGGAGGCAAAGAAGTCTGACACCACAGGCTCACTGAGCTTGTAATGTGTGAGGAATGTGGTGTTCAACTATTATCAACATAAAATGAACATGTAGGTAAAGTTAATAATGTTTATTTTTCTATTTACTTTGGGTCTAAAACATAATAATAGATTTAAGTGCTTATAAAACTTAAAGAAAAATGAGATATTGCTTTAAAATTTGACAGCAGACAGTTAACATGTCTATTGCATCTCTCCATAATGTGCATGCTGGAAATATTTTCTACATCATTCTCCAGAAGCAGAATTGCAAAAAAGATACCAGTTGCCATCATTATTTTTTCCAAATACCTTGTATAAAATCACAACATATTGAGACATAAATCACCTAATTATAAAAAAAAATTTAGAAAATTATCAAAATCTCGAAGAATGAACATGGGTAGCATAGTATCTCATCATGTTTACAAAAAAGTAAACATGATCTGCCCAGGTTTCTTGAGATGTTGGGGAATTAGTGGCTGTGTGAACCTAGACACAATAGTTTTGTTTACAAAAAGTTTTATGTCCCAAATGTTTGTTGGATGTTTTATGTACAATTTAGGTCCATCATATCCAGAATGATGGCAACAGTCCAGGTTTAACATCACGTCTAAACTTCCAGCATTCAGCAGAGCACCACCTCAAGGACACTTTTTTTCAACTTCTTAATGAAGTGGATCTCATCATTTTCAAATACAATTTTTACTGTTTTTGTATACACTGTCCTGATGAGAGAGCACTATTGTCTGTGGCTGTGAAATGAAAACAACGAGACATTTCACAACAGAACCTCAAACATCCAAAGCACCAGGGAGAGTTAACATTCTCCCCCCCCCCCAAAAAAAAAAAAGTAGTCTTTATGAAGTCAGTCAGCTAGGCTGGTCTTAAGATTTATTCAAAAAAATGTCTCCCTTTCTAAACTTGTTTTATCCAGCTACATCTATGGCTGTATTTGGTATACTCCTACAGAGAGTTAGATTTTATCCCCATGTTTTAAGGCAACTGAGAGACCCAGAGCTTAATATTTTTTAATGTTATTTCCTCAAGCTATTGTGTTTGACTGTTCTTCCAGGAATCAATTTTCAGGAATACACAGTCAACTCATTTTTATTGCAACCCATTCTAGCCATTAAGCAGCATAATTCCAGCTACCATGGAAATGCTGATTAAATCTACAGGTTTTATTTTGCCATTTTAGCTGTGCCTTGGCAACTAATTGCTAGTTTGGTTAAGTGTCAAAGGGGCACTGAATTTTTTTTTGGAATAAAAATGCAGTGAGATGACATTCCAGCAAGGCTCTCTCTCAGGATCGCTCTCATCCACACTTACACCAATATCCATGGCTCCTTCCTCCTCTGGGCACTGTGGTGGCCAGCAACCTTGGGATCACCTCCAGGGCCTCAGTTTGAAGCGAGGAACGCCCCCATTACATAGAAAGCGTTAATGCCACGATTTAAGAACAGCTTCTGGGGAAGTTTAGGCCGAGGGGTTGCTCACTGGTGTGGCAGGGGGACGGGAGAGGGAACCCGCCTTCAGTGGGCGCCCTGGAAAAGGCGGCTCTGCCTGGGGCCGCTTGTTCACGTGAGCCCCCCCCCTTTTTAAAATGATGAAGATTGCCGGTGGGATTAGAATTAGCGCTTCAGGTTTATGCCATGGTCGTCCTGGTCTGCACTGGGTATAGGCGTGAGGCACCGGCGGTGCTATAGGGAGGTCTCTGTGAGGAAGGGCCGGGGCTGCCCCACAGCAGACACGGCCGGGCCCAACCGGCCCCAAGGGCCTCCCCTCAGGGCGGGGCGGGGCGGGGCCCCTCAGCCACCTGTGTGGCCCCTCCAGAGAACTGCATTGAACTAAGGGCAAAACCCACCCTTCAGGCAGTGAGGGGGTGGCTAAAGGAGTGAGAAGAAAGCCCTGTGAGCACCTGGCTGAGAGAAGAAGGGGGTACTGCAGCAGGGATCCCCCTGAGGTGCAGGAGCTGTGCCCCATGGAGAGGAGCCTGCGCTGGAGCAGGTTTGTCCTGAAGGAGCTGTGGCCTGGAGAGGACCCACCCTGGAGCAGTGAGGAGAAAGGAGCAGCAGAGAGGTAGGTACTGCTGTGTGCTGCCCCTCAGCCCAATGTCCCTGCACCGCCCAGGGAGAGGAGTGAGAGGAGTTGGGAATGAGGAATGAGGGACTGAAGTTGACCCTGGTATAAAGCAGGTGAGAAAGGTGTTTTAAGCCTTGTACTTTCCAACTCTAATTGGCAACAAATTCAGTTAGTTTTCCCCCAGTTGAGTATGTTTTGCTTGTGACAGTAATAAGTAATATGTAAGGAGTTCCCCTGTCTTTGTCTTTGCCCAGAAGCTTTCTCATCTCGTTTTCTTCCCCCTTGCCCTGTTGAGGAAGGGAGAGAATGGGTGGGTGGATGCCAGCCAAGGTCATTTCACCCCAGGTTTGTACCAGAGACAAGGGGGTGTCACCCCCACAGCTCTGCCAGCCCATGGCTAGAGTCCTGCAACCTGAGCATCCCTCAGGGCAGGAGCCAATAGACTGCAATAAATACACTTTTAAGTACTCTTTTTAATTTTTTTTTTAATTGCGTAATTAGGGTGTTATGTGTAATTTTGAAGCAAGTGTTGTTTTTCGTTCTTGTAAAGGGAGTGTGTGTGTATTTTGTCTCTCAGATTGTGTCATGAAACTGACTCTTACATTTCAAAATGTCACCTGAACGTTTTGGAGCTTTTGTTTATGCTTATTTACTTCTGACTAAAAGTAGGTAGGATGCAAAATTAGATCAGTAGTAATTTCTCTATTGTGGTCACAGAAGAATATCTTTTAAATTATTTAGAAAAGCTTTCTACTTAGTTCTACTTGCTCTTCCTGTGTGGTGGTATTCACTTCAATGACATTTGCAGAACAGTGCAGCTCTATCAAATATTTCATGTAGCTCTAAATTTTTATCACTTCAGGACCAGATTATAATCTCAGATAAGCAGAACATATTGCTTTACTGCTAATATAATAAAAGATGACGAGGCATAAAGCTTTTTCTTGCTTTAAGCAGGTCTTTTCAAAAATTTGATCAGTTGCATGGTGTCAGGCATTTAAATGGATCTACAGTCAAATTCTTTTTTTTCTTTTTTTTATTGACTTAGATGTTTTTAGAGTTGTTCTCTAAGACCTCTCTGGTCAGCACTGGAGTACCATGGGTATAAATATACTTAGGGATGCATCTGAGATGACTAGGGCTTAGTAAAATATTTTGCTGGATTCTATACCTTAGTGTTGAAACCAAAACTGAAAATACAATCACTCTTCTTATATCCTACGTTTTCTCTAACTTCTACTCCTGCCTGGTACTGTAAGTTTGTTACCTCATATTTGATATGACTGGAACTTTGTGTCTAATCTTTAGCATATCAGTTGTATGACCTAAGAGAATGGTTTGCGTTTTTATATTACTCTCTTTCGATGCTCCCAAACTCAACATGTTGAGTTACATGTCCAAGGCTACATAAAATTAGGGACCAATATAAAGAAATAATGTAGCAATACTGGCTTCCTGTCATAATTTAATTCTGCAAAGCAAGATGTAAACATTGAATGTGTTTAATGCAATGCCTTAGGCATTTTAAAGCACTAAGATGTTGCTGGTGTTTCTTTGTGCTGCGTGATTTTTGGCAAGCTCTAATGCAGGAGAATGTCTCTTGGCCCTGACATGTGGAATAAAAGAGATGATTTCTTAGTTGAATACAACAAACACAAGTGAGTAAGAACAAACGTTTTTATGTCCTTATGAATGTAATCTGATGGAGACTACTGCTGACTTCAATCTCCTTCAGCCATGCTTCAGACCTTCCTGGCATGCTGCAGTCATGGTACTTGTATCATTAGGTAATCATAAGTGCTGTGTACAATACTCTTATAATACCCACTCCTTTTTGAAAAGGAACCTGAATATTACAGTAAAGTTCAAAGGCATATAGTCTGTTCTGAAACATGCAAATAATACCCTTTAGTGCTGAGAGGAATTAAGCACATGTATCAAGAGGAGGATATGTCCTGAAGTCTAATCTCTGTCTAGCTGTTTTCTCAACAATAAATTACATTTTATCCAAATCAATGTTATTATACTTGACAATAGGTGTTCTGAAATTTGTCAGTATGGAAGTTCAGGGCAAGAGAAATTAAAGCTCTTTTTCAGAGTGAAATTTTGAATTTCTAAGAGCCTCACAGATTTCTAAATAACATCATGTGTAGAACTGTTCCTTAAGCCAATACATTTATGGATTAACTAAGTACTGCTTGCTGTGTTTACACATAGAAAATCTCTCCAGAAATTTAATTTACTAAAAAGTTATAGCCAAGAAAATATTATATAAAATTGATAGCTGGCTGTTTGTCATTATCTTTTGTTGAGTTCTGGATAAAATTCCTTCTTCCTGTCCCATTTGCTATATAAGGCCCTTGACCACTTTGGGGGTTATTTTTCTTCTTAAAAGATCCTCAGTAGGTATCAAGGAATGGCATGTAGATGGTGGGAAAGATGAGATTCAAAACAATAGCACAGGTGCTGTTTTTTACTTTTTTTTTTTTTTTGGAATGTGATAGCAAATGTAGTTACTGCTGCAGCACCACAGACCATCTGTGCACAGCAATCCCTTACTATTGAAATGCAGCTTTGTATATTTCTGGTTTATAAATAAATATAGCTCCAAGCTTAATTTGATGTTAACTGGAAAGGCTTGCTTATGTTTGGCTTTGCTTGTCAGTTGTAAGATTTACCTCTGACAGATCATTTCTGGTCTAGAATGATCCTTTCATGAGGCAGTTAAAACTGTTTTCTAGATGGCTTATATACTATAAAAAAGACCCAAGACTTTGGATTTCACATGTTTCTTAAACCTCTGGGTCTTTCTGGCTTCTGAATTTAATATTGCTGTAGTCCTAGAAAGCAACTACTTCTCTTGAAATACAGAATGGCACAACTCTACCATTTATTCCCATAACTTACTGTCCTCCACTATCTATACAATCAGTCCAGAGTTTCTGCCTTGCAGCAGAATATCTGATTTGTAATTTAATCCACTGAAGTGTTATGATGGGTCTACAAACTTTGGATGCTATATTCACCTTTTTTGTTTAAAAAAGGACAAAACAAAAAGTTAACAAACCCACAACAAAAAAGCCCCAGCATATGTTTTATTTTTTTCTCAAAATGTTTTCATTGCCTTTATTCTCAGTCCATGTGTAAATGTTTACTTGCTAGGTTTTTAGTGGGCAACAATACTGGAATACTGCATACTTAGGCTATCAAAATTTTCCTTATTCTTTTCTTTGAGCTAAACAATTACAAATATTTCTGTCTTTCTTCATAGGTAATAAAACTTGGCTGTTTCATTGCCCTTGTTTTTTTCTATCCAGTTTGTCCACGTTTCTTGGAAATCAAAGCTAAGAGCTGGACAGCATGCTGCAGCCAAAGCTTTATCAGTTCTGTCTATAGGGAAAGATTTCCTGATGAATTCTGACTCTTTCATTTTCAGCTGAGGGGGCTATTTGGCTTTTACTTAACAGTGTAATGTTGTTGACTCATGTCCATCATTGTTGCATAACAAACCTCACATCTTTTCCTGTAAAAACCGCTAACTACTTGTTCCACGTCCTACATTTGCATACCTAATTATTCATACTTAGGTGCAGAACCTTGTCTTTGTCTCTACTGAATAAACATCTTATGTTTTTTTATCTGCTTTCCCATTTGTGAACTTCATATTTGAATTCCTAGCTTGTCCTCCAGTTTATTTGTAGTCCTTGCAAGCTTTGTTATCTGCAGATTTAAAAACTCATTGAGATTTCAGAAGTCTATACTGAAGACAAAGGTCTTAATACTTGGTACTCATCCAAATCTTGAATGACAGTGTAATCAAGAAATGATCTCAATCCTTAAACAATGGACTTCCTCATTGTGAAATTTTGAGCTGTCTGTTCCCAAGTGATGTGAGCATTTGGGTCCAATGTTAGTTTAAGGAGATGAAAGAAGAATGCCCATGTGTTCCATAATTTAATTTAAAAGATATCTATGTGAAATAATTGGTAGCTTGAGACCAGTTCCTTGAAAGAGCAAGAAAAATGATAACAGATTTTACCAAAATAAGAAGTCATGTTTTAGACAGGTGAAAATCTCTGTTAATTAATTTTCAAAATTATATGCATTTGATTATTTGAATTTAAATGCAATTTTAGGATGTTTCTGTAATTCAAAAGTGTTGATTTGGCTGTCTCTGTGCAAAGCACCTATGTTACTAATGGCAAAGACAAGCTCTTGAGGATACCTTTTTAAAAGTTATTGCCATCAAAGATTTGTTACTATTTCCTGTTGGAAAATATCTCTCCCACAGAATGTTACTAGAGTACCTCTGCTGTCTTAGTGCTGAGTCAGCTAATCTGGCTTTATGAGACTCCTTTTTTTGAATTATATGAGGTCTAGTACGAGGATGGCTGCTGGTCTTAAATGAAAGGACATAGGGTTTTCTGGGTGTATGGTTTTTGGTGGTTTTCGTAGGTTTTTTTTTTTTTTTTTTTTTTAAGACCCTGACAGCTTATGGTGGTTTTTGATTCATATTTTTAAATAATTGCTCAGGCTGAACTCGAGCTGAATATTAGAAATGCTTTCAGAGTTCAACAGAGTTCAAGCCTCTGTATCTTGCCATGTGGTGTTTCTGTAATGTTTAGAGTTGACTTCCAAGAGCCCAGGCCTTGGTACAACTAAAAGACTCTGAAGAAAGTCCTGTCCCTGCAACTTGGGACCCTTACACCTTATTCCTACAGGGTTTTGGTTTCCTATGGGTTGAATTTTAACACCCAGCAGAGGTACATGTGCAACAATCAGGAAAAGGCTAGAGGCTACAAGAGTTAAAGGTCAACCATGCCATTAGCCAGAAAAATCTACATGTCACATACAGTGACTTCTGTTTTGTCTGTTTTTTTTTTTTTTTGGTTTTTTTTTTTTTACAACTGTCAGTAAAGTCATCACCATAGGGGACAGTCTGAAGTGCTCCTGAGATGACAGTTAGAAGATATTGCATTGAGCAATCCTCCCAGCACTCATGTGACAAAATGGCAGGGATGGGTTCATCATAAGATTTAATGAAGTTCAAAGTAATTGTCACTAGCAGTAATGTTTTTTAATAATTCTGAGACAGTGAATAAGGCCGTTAGCTTGGTATTGCAGGAATTTTGCATCACTTAGTAAATTACTTTGTGGTATTTTGTGGCACATGCTGAGGGGAAAGAAATTATATTCCAAATTGTATATTTTGTCCCATTCTAAATTCTTGAATCACAGAATCACCTAGGTTGGAAGGGTCCTTTCAACACCCACACAAACCCCACACCACACCCAAACCAACACCAACCCAACACTAATCCATATCCCCGAGCACATTGTCAACTCGTCTCTTGAACACCTCCAGGGATGGTGCCTCAACCACCTCTCTGGGAAGCCCATTCCAATGCCTGACAACCCTTTCAGGGAAGAAATATTTCCTAATATCTAACCTGAACCTCCCCTGGTGCAACTTGAAGCCATTACCCTTTGTTCTATCATCTGTGACCTGGGAGAAGAGACAGACCCCCACCTCTCTACAGCCTCCTTTCAGGGAGTTGTAGAGAGTGATAAGGTCAATGTCTTCTCTAATTTTGAAAGCTTTTTTTAAAAAAAAAGGACTGTCAGAATTTAGAGTCGGAGTATATATCCACACCATCATACAGAATGACTGTATTTCAGGAGCACTCTGAGGAAGGAACCGTGGCCTCAAGGAACTTGATCTATTCATATATATGTTAATATGTGTACAGACTACATAAAATGCAAAATTCTTATCATTCCTGGACAAGATCCACTAACTAAACATTCCTGGAGTACATGGAAAAAATATCAAAGCCACTTGCACGTTCCAGTTCCAAAGCACGTGTTGCCTTAAACCAGAGTATGGACAATTCTAGCAGGAAGGTCAAATCTGCCCAATGAGAATTGAAATCTACATGTGAAAAAATCTGCAAGAAAATTAATTTTCATTTGAATCGTATGCAAAAAAGACAAACAGTTGAAATAACTTAAAATGTGGGCTATCAATACCTAGTCATATTCCTTCCAGGAATAAGGTAGGAGGGGGTGTATCTTCACCAACTATTGGGATGTAAGAAAAAAATCACAAAATGTGCATCAGATAGGCAGTCCATACTTTATATGCACACTGTCAATCCATCAAAACCATAAACAGAACAATTTGCTTTATTAATTTCAGAGTAGAAGTTATCAAAAATTGCTTTAGAAGAAGGAAGTCCTTGCATCACTAAGGTTATGGTGGTGAATACATGCAATTAAGGAACTCAAGTTAGTTTAAAATTTGTTAAATTGCACTGTTCCACAACTGGCAACTTGTTACAGTTTAATTCCTACAGGAAGAAGTCATACACAAAGGAGGGGGAAAAAAAAAGGCTTGTCATAAATGCTGCTGTTTCCCTCATCTTGTATACGCCTTAAAATTTTTAATCATGCTTTTGTAGAAGGGATCTTCAAAGGAAAATGAATTGTCACTTTAAAATGATATAATGGCTTTCAGTATCTACAAATACAAGCAGAGTTATAATAGTGTCTGCTTCAAGTCTTGGTAATATCATTAAACACAGTGAGTAAGGCTTACAAGAATTAAAATTATGATAGTGGTGCACAGATAAATATGTAAGAATAATAGAATCCTCTTTCTCATCTTGACTAAATGTATTTAAAGTTTCATTAACGGCGAGGGTTAAAGGTCAGTCATCAATCTCTATAACTGTTCCATATAAAACCAGACTGGATATCCCAGAAGAGGCTTAGCAAGGCTGGAAAATGATCTAGGACTTTTGTAAGGAGACCAGAGAGCAATAATGGTTTTATGCATGTTCCTGTGTCTTTGGTATTTTTCACTGCTGTTGTGTATGTGAACCACAAAGTCCTTTTTAAAAGAAAAAAAAAATATTAGGGGAACCATTAACAGCAGACCTGAAGGATGAGGGCCTTTGCTTGAAAAAGAAGGGAAATACAGATGGCGTGTGGTGATGTTTAACATTTACCTGAAGAATTAATCTGTAATGGGAGTTTTTGGGCCTGGGTTCAGTGCCTGAACCAGTAGAAGACAAGCAGTGTGAATAGTGCTTAGCCATAATCAAGGAAGAATTAAGATCATTATTGTATTAGTCATTGGAAACATATTTTTCTCTCTTGCTTGCATCTCTCTCTGTGGAAGTAGATGAAAGAAAACTTTCTTTTAGAAGTATTTACATTTCGTAATACGGAGCAGCCCATTTCAAACTTTAACAGCTTTTTACTGCTTGGTACCTTTCTAAACACTCATTCAGCTACCTTAATAAGATGATCTTATTATGCCCTCAGCTCAATTATGAATTGCTGTTGGTCACCCAACCCATTAGCTGAGGCAAAATACAGCAATTCAGCTTGACATACTTAATGAGAATTCCAAGGCTGCTTAATTTATCAGCCTTTAACATTAGGATACTTCAGCAAAGCTTCAGTGTTACAAATGTTATGTGCTGAATCTTTTGACAATACATAATGATTCTCATCATTGTGAAGCCTGTGAATAGAATAATCTGATCAGTTCATTAAGACCAGAGAGGTCTCAACACACTACTAATGACATTGTTTATGCTGCAAACACTGAAGACAAAATTAATTTCTGGTGTAATTCCATAAACTTTAATATAGTGGCTCCATAGATACTTTCAGCCTAAGGAAAAGAAGTCCTTCCCTTAGAAAAATAATGGGAGTTATTCATGTCGGTCAAAGAAATGCAAGTCTTGTCTTTAAAGCTGTTTCATAGAAGAACATTTTTAAACAAACTTCTTCATTTAGTGTGTTGAAATTACATTTCTCTACAAGCAGAGGTCAGTGGAGCTCTGCCAATTCCTGTGCCACTGTAGAGAAATAAAGTTCTGAAGTCTGGTGGTCCATGGTGGAGGGAATTTCCTTTTGGCACTTCTACTAGTTACAATATGAGTCCTGGACTATTCACTTCCACACCCGTTCAGTTAGAATTGACTTCATGAGAATTTATTCCAGAGCTGGAGCCAGGCCTGTGATAACTCCTTTCTCTTCTCTGGTAATCAGAAATACAATTTAGCAAGGATTTGGAAACCTTTGATTTTTAGGATGAATAGCTATTTGTCTGCCTGTCTATTCAAGTCTACATCAGTAACCGGCTGCTTCATCAAATTGCTAAATTTGCAGCCTAGCTTAGTATTGGGTTAAGAAACTCAGCTTTTCCAGTAAACTAATACAAAATCTCCCATATTTCCCAGTGGTGAAAAATATTTGGGGCAAGCTGCACTTGACACTATAAATGTACATGAAGTACCATGATTTTATGCAAGAATATACAGCAATGAATTCATGATTCTATTACTCGTCTATTGTCATTGCTAACTTCTCCAGAAATAGTCTTCTTCCTTAACTGCAAGGAATCACAATTTGAAGAACTTTTCTTTAAAAAAGCACTGATTATCGTACTCTCTAGAAATCTGCAGACTTAGGGTGAGGAAGAGCTGTTTTCATAGCATTTAAAATTAGTTTGCATTGTTCCTAGTACAGTATCTCAATGCCCTAGCTTGTTACACAGATTGTGAGGAATCAAAACATGGTAGATCAATGATTACTGTGTTTAAGAGCCATTTTCCTTTGCCAAGCCTTATAGAAAACATTTGTTGTGGAACTGAGATAAGCAACAGATGTATCAAAATGGGACTTTCCTGAATATCCCTGCCATCAGACATTTCCTGTCAACTTTTTGCTGACACTGGTTCTTTTAAAACTGTTTCACGTGGCGTTCACTTGTAAATGAAATATCTAAAACAGACTCACAATACCTTAAACCAGTCTCTCTGCATAGGGTTTTTTTATTGGCCATACCTGATCATGGAATACCTTTGCAATGATGTCACACTTAAAGCTAGAATATTTGGAGGTAGTTATTGTCTCACAAATAGTTCTTTCATGATACACAGCTGTAGGGTGTATTTTAAAAATCCTAATAATTAACCAAAATGAGATGCATAGTTGGGATTGATACCCAGTAAATCATATGGTTGGGCTTTTAAGAGGTCTGATGCCTGTGTTGTTGTGCCTTTTCATATATTGCTGCTAAATGGTAAGATGATTTTTACTTCCAACTCTCAAATTCCCTTGTTAGTTTCTTAGTGCTTCTTAACAAGCATTTGTTACCATTTTTTTTTCCTCCACTCAGTCCATTTGTAGAAAGGGCAATTGTGGGGTTTTATTCTCTTTAGTTTTTATCAAAAAAGAATATTTTTATTCTTATCCATCATGCTTTTATTAAAAAAGTACAGATGGGAAGTATGCAAGGAAGAAATATATTTTATTAAGAGGTCAACAAATCCTCAAAAAGTGACAGGTGATTATAGAAGATGATAAACAATATAGAAGTAAATATTTGTCTATTGTCATAAAAGAGACAGGTTCCAGATACTTGAATTACAGTCCAAATATGCCTTCTCACTCTATGTAAAAACAGCAAGATGTGTCTCCTTGAGTTCATGAATAAACAGGAGTTTTTGTATTTTCAAGGGTAGCATTTTTGAGGAGACATACTGAAGATCTATGGAGAAATAGAAGTTTATTTGATATTGGGAAAACCTGGCTTGAATCTGGCATAATCAGCATTAAATAGCACAGGAATAATTTATTTTGTTCTCCCTTACACTTTTGAATTTACTAATTTTATGCAGAAGTAAGATGTCCACCCAAAGTAAAATACAGTTTTTCCTCAGTGTGAATTGCTAGAGACTTTGTCTAATTCCTCTGTCCTCACCTGAATCTAGCGTGAAGATCTCAGTCAAGTTTCCTTTGCCCTGTTAGAGTGTCTGCTCATTCAGATATTTCTTTCTTGACAGATACAAATTAAAATGTCAATCTCTACAGTTATTTCCCTCTTCCCCCCCAAAATGACATAGATGGAGGACTAACCACAATTCAGATGAAATATGTAAGGGATTTTTTTTTTTTTAAACAAAAAAGAAATAGCTCAGAGGAGGATGAGATTTTTGAAGAGGTAAGGATGAGACTGTTCAGATCCTTTTTTCTTACTTTTTTCCCTCAGAAATAGTGTTGTAGCAGGCTTTGCCCAAGACAGTATGACTGCTGCCTGCAAGTAAAATGGGAATATTAAAACAATGAAGCTGACACGTTGCTTCCTCATTATACAAGGTTGCAAATAAAGATAAAGGCTGTTACCTGAAATTGAATCCTTTGCATGAAAGATCCTTGCTTTTATACTAAGACCACAATCAAATAATGTATTCAAGAAACAGATGTTAAATTTTCTCTGTTCTGTATGAATTAATACTTTCCCCTATTTTATTAGTGTGTTCATTAAAAGGCACATACTTTATCCAGTGAAGCAGCATTCTAACAGGGTTAGAACGTTTTCATTCCTAGTGAAATAAATTACTTTTTTTTTCTGAAGAAAAAAAAATTCTGTGCAATGTCTATTTCTTTTCAGCAAAGACTTTCTCCCTGGGAAATGTGTTTTAGACACTTTAATATGTTAAAGGTTGCTTTTTAAGCACACTGTATGAGGTTTTTCTGGTGTAATATACTAGATAAATGCATATTTAATTTATATAATACCTAGAACAGATTATGATAAAATTTTTCATATAAGATGTGATAAAAATGTCATCTATTGCTCATTTATATTATTTGTTATTGTAGGCTGCATATTCAGGTCAGATTAAATTGCAAGGAAAATAATGACCCATATCAGTAAGCAGAGTGTTTGTTCTCTACCAAATGAGACTTCTGTTCCTAACTAGAAAAGGTTTTAAGTACAGGAAGAGTTTAAAGTTGCAATTTTGCAAAAAGGAAAAAATTAAGAATAAAACAATTAAAGCTTTGGTTCTGATTTAAAAAAACTGTTCTTGTGATAGAGCCACTGAATGAGTAGTTCTTGTGTAGCTCTATGGCAAGAGCTTTATTGTCTATTGGATGGTGCTTACAAGCATATAACAATAGGGGATTTTTGTCATGCCATCCGTTCTCTACAATAGAATTGTAGAATATTACAGGTTGGAAGTGATATGACGAGGTCACCTGGTCCATCTTACATGATTTATCTGTTGAAGACTTAATAATAATAAAATTTGCCAACAACATGCTTCACTGAAAAAGACCCTACATAGAAGGGGGAATGTTTCTTTAAGGAATAAAGAGGTTTTTTTCTCATTTGTAGAATATTTCTTAACACTGAGATTATATGTTGCCCAGGGTGGCTCTCATACTCCATAATGCATTGACACCAGCAAAAAAAAAAAAAAAAGGGGGGGGAAAAAAGAGAGTACTTTCAGAGAAGAGTTAATCCCAACTGCTGAGTCTTGTGGTGGTAGGATGAATTTAATAGCCTTATCTTTCCTTGAAAGCCAACATAGAGTGAATTCATTTCAGCTAATTACTATGCATTATATATACCAGATTATTTATATGCTCAGTTATAGTAGAAGTTACAAAAGATAAATAAATCAGAGCAAATATTTGTTCTATTGGTTTCATGTTTATGGTGAAGATGAAGATGTATTTTCCTTCGATGTAAGTATTGAGTTTCTCTTTGTTTTGGTCAATACTTAGTTCTTGACTCGATCTCAATAGATTACCAAACAAAGATCAATATATATTTATTGAAATCAGTGGGAATTGCATATATGTGGGGAGCAAATAATAGGTTTCAACAAACTTTGTTAATGGCTTACTTAAATTTCTAAAGAACAGCCCTTCTCAGTAGAATAAGTATTATCTTTACCCTTACCAGTGATATTAAAGTACCTGAAAATTTCCATATTCTTTTCTTCAAAAATTACCATATGTTTGGCCTTTGGATATTCTAAGAAATCTGTTAAGAATGGAAGAATTCATAGGAAAAGAGAAGTAGAGGTCTTGAAATTAACATGTTCCCAGCATAGTTGTGAATTTCCTTTGTATTCCTTCCCCTTTTACCGAGTGAGGGACAGAAAAGCTCTTGTACCGTGCAAGACCTGGAAGGTGCCTCCTTCACATTTCCTGTGCCCCTGCATAGGGCATGCCGTACTTTGTGTGGTTGGTGTTTCCTTCACAGGTTAATCAGAGGCCTTCTGAAAGATCAGGCTGCCTAATACTGAATATTGCTGGTATATGTTCCTGTTATTTTTGTGTTCTCTTCTAAAGATGCATGCTTATTTCTTCTGTTTTGTGCTTTCAGTAGAAATAGTGGGAAAGAGAATAAATGAACTGAAATAGCGTCTACTAATAGTGGCATCTATTTATCTCCATTACTTCCATGCACATTAAATATGGATAGAATCAGATTTAATATCTTTTAAAAATGTAGAAAAATATTAAAAATATTTGGGGGCTGAATGTTGGTCAGGTTTGCATCCTTTTTCAATTTGCTATTCCTAATTCTCTAATAAAAAAAGATTCTTATCTGTAATGTTTTCCAAATTCACTTTTAAGGCACTTCTTCAGCTATATGTTGGGGTGTTCTCTTTGTAGCTCTTTGGTCTACCTACAGAGAGGGAGGCAGAAAAACCAACCCCAAAACAAAACCCCTATCACCCAACAGAAAACAGCTGAAGTTGCAGTCATCTTAAGAAGCAGATAAAGTGCAATTACAGAGACCCATCACTTGCATGACTTGCAAGTAATAAATATTGAATGAAAGCTGAAAGCAAATGTCTTCTGGGAAAGTTCACTAACTAAATTTATTCACCAAAATATGAGAAATGCCTAAAAAGGTATGCTTTTCCCTGCTAACAGGCTGAATTCATTGGTTAAATTATTTGTTGCCAAATAAATGTGTTACTTAATGATCTGCAGAGAAATTAACCTGTCACTTTGCACACTAATTTACTAAATCCTTTCCAATCTCCTTTTGTATTAAGCCCTCATTGTTAAATTTAAGAGATTGAATGTATTTAAATATCTAATGTTTTCTGATAAAATGTTTAAAATAATTCTGCTTCAGAAACTGGCTGATACCAAAGAAATTACTCTGATACTACTATTGAAATTATTCTTAGACTATAAGGCCCTTTCCCAATTTATTGCTGTAATGATACAGCCAAGAAATTCAGGGTCTCTCTATACTTCTGACTTTCGTAGATTTACAGATTGATTGAAGTTGGCAAAGGAATCTTTGGAGATCATCTAGTCCACCTCCCTGCTCAGAACAAGGTCCGCTAGAGTAGGGGTTGCCCAGGACCATGCTCAGCTGGGTTTTCAGTATCTCCAAGGCTGGAGACTCCAGAGTCTCTATAGGTAATCTGTGCTGGTATTTAATCACCCTCACAGTAAAAGAAAAAGATTGTGGCTTTTTTTTCTCTCTTTTCTTAAAATGATGTTTTAAATATCTCAGTTTGTGCCCTTTTTCTTTGCTTTTACTCTTGCATTAATGTATTAATTAACATTGAGATTCCCCCTGAACCTTTTCTTCTCAAGCCTGATCAGTCCCAGCTTTCTCGGCCTGTCCTTTTACATCAGCTGCTTCAATTGTTTCAGCATCTTTGCAACCTTTTGTCCTTGTCTCTCTTGTACTGGGAAGCTAATAACTGGGTGCAGCACTCCAGGTGTGTCTTGGCAGTGCTGAGTCAAGGGGAAGGCTCACCTCCCTTGATCTTCTGGCAGTACTTTTCTGAATGCAGCCCATAATGCTGTTGAGAGCCTTAATTCTCAACCTCTTTGATCCTGATTTAATCAAAATTAAGAATAACACAAAAAACCCCTCTATCTTATTGTGCCACCTTTACTATGTGGATGCGTACATGTATTTATTGGTTCTGTATTAGATCACTTACGTATGAGTCTTGTATGCAACCACAAACAGCAATGCAACAATAAGTGACAATTAGAATTTTCCTCAACTTTGGGGCAGAGCCTACAACATTGGATAAACATAAAAGAGAACACAGTTTTCTTACCAGATAATGTACACTGTCAAGCAGGGAATCTCTTAATGCTTTTCAGGCAGAACCAAATTTCATCAAAGTGGGTAGTGTGCTTGCTCATTATATCTGAGCCATTAGCTACAGTTTAAATATTATATTTGAAAGAAATCATACTTGGCATTTTAATAAAGAGAAAGAAGTTGATAGGAGGAAAAAAAAATAGTTGTGTAGCCTTGCTTTATCTTCCACACAATATTTGTGACTTTTAGAATTGGTAGTGATGCCTGCTTGTAAAAGAAACACACCAGCCTGAATTTCAAATGACCTTCCAGATAAAAATAATAAAAACCTTCTGATGGGATAAAGGTGCCTATTCTTTAAATAGAGAGATCGTTTCTGAAAGCTGGATGAGAAAAGGTTTAAGAAAAGATTCTGCCATTCCTGTTTACCCAACTAACCAGTCAGGCTTTAGTATTACTGCTGCTAAACACAGTTGCAACACCATGAGGACATTTCTGACTTAATGTGGATGGGGTCATGCTTTTGAAGCAAATCTCTGTGCCATGTCCACTTACTGTTCCCAGATCCACATTACAGAGTTCTCAGAATATGACCCGGATTCCTTTCAGCTGAAAAAAACCTGGAAATATATCCTCAGAGGATGCTTAATACACTCCAGCTCTGAAAGATATTTGGTCTCTGGGACCAAATCAGAGGTTGTCCATGTTTTTAAGAAACGAGCAGAATGTCACTAGGGCAGTCTGCTTGTCAGATATTTGTTGCTGGTGGAGAGATAGTGGAAGATCTAAGTTTGGAAATCAGAAATCCTTGTACTCTCTGCTTTGCTCTAAATACACAGAAATTAACAGCAGCATTATAAACCCCAAAGAATTACAAGATTTAACAGCTAGTAAATTATCTCTTTTTAAATAATACACCTTGGTTTTATTCTCTTAAGGAGCTACAATATAATAGAGATGTACAAAAACTTTGCAGTCCCAAGTAAATACATGCTAAGCGTGTTACCTTTCTTTAGATGGTTGATTTTGAATTGATCTGTTTAAATTCTCTTCAGACAGCAATTAGTCATAGACTGTCAACAAGTAAAAACAAGACTGTAATTATTAACTCACAGGGATATGTTGCTGTTCATAATCGGATATAGATATGATATCCAATTTTATAATTTCATAAAAATGTTCAAGCAAATTACAGCCTTGTAATAACTCGATGGCAGTTTTATCTTTGATATTATCTTTGTTGCTAGTTAATATTGGCATAAAATCTTCTTGTAAAAATGGTTGTCTTTCTAATCAAATGCAGTACATGGTAGGGATAAAATGTGTGCTAATGAAGAAGCAATGCATACTGGAAAAGTTTAAACAGGTTTACGTTCAATCTTTCAATTTAAAAAAAAAAAAAAAACAACAAAAAACCAAACCCAAATGCCCAAACAAATCAAAACCACCCACTGGACCCATTATTAATCTGAAGCTATTTGTGGACAAGCATCTGGCCACCTACATACTAGTCATCTTCCAGCATTTATTTCTGATGCTGCATAAGTACACTGCTACAATGGGATTATTTTTTTTTATCCAAGCTACTGATATCACAGGTACTGAATGTTCCCATAGTGCTATGACTTGTAAGCAGATAGTGGGAGTACAGCAAGAGAAAGTGGAATGAAAATCCTGTTGAGATAGTGGGCTGGGACACTGCTTAGGACTAGTGCCAGGCTTGTATATTTTAGAGGAGATTGAGGCCTGGCCAAAAGTATTCATTAGGTTTGTGGTTTTTTGTGGGTTGTTTTTTTTTTTTTTTTTTTAGTCTGAGGTACCAGTTGTTGTTTTTGGGTGGTCTTTTTTCTGTGATACCCAGATTCTGGTATGATATTTTGTACTGTGCACTTTACTGCAATATCCTTGTTTGCTGCATTTTTTAAAATTGTTGATTGTTACTATCAGACAGTTGAGTCTGGGTCCCAGAAAGGCAACCCCTTCCTCTGGGTGCCAGAAACTGCAGTATCACTCTGATGTTCTGGACAGGCAATGCACAGATATCTTTGCTGCATGAAAGGATATTGAAAAGCATGGTCCTAATTTTTGTTTGGGTCATTTAAATAACTATGTTCAGGGGGTGGGTCTGATAGAAAGGTCTGAAAGGGTCTGAAAAGGATAGAAAGGTCTGAAAGGATAGAAAGGGTCTGAAAAGACAGTCTTCGATGTGTCTCTGCTGCCTTTTCTGGTTTCACTTCAGTTGGATTGCTGTGGAGTGGTGTCAGAAGGAAAAAAACCAGAGTTTGTTACAAATCTTAACTGATTACACCAAACACAAAGCATGTAATAGTAAGGATAACATTACAAGTTTTTTTAAGTAATTTCTTCCCCATTTAAATTATTTTGGGGTACATTGCAAATGACAGTTTTAGTGGGTCTATAAGGGGATGGCATTAGAAGAAGAGCCTAGAGGACGTACCAAGCACATTAGTCCAGCTACCAGCCCAAAAGAGGAAAGCTGAAGATCATGGAGCAAACGTAGCAATTCAAAAGTTGAAAAATAGCCATTAAATGAGATGTGATTGCACCATTGACTTTTCCCTCATTCTTGTGATTATTCAGCTTTTCTTCTGCAACCTTATCTTCCCACATACGAACAGTAGTGGGGCTAATAGGGTCTCCTAACTATTTCCGTGGTTCCAAATTCACCAACAGTGTTTGCCTCTGAACTCCAATAACTTGGATTTTCAGCTGGCATTCCAACCAAGCTCTTAATGGCCTCAGCTTCTAGAGTTGAGCAAGACTAAATATGTACAACACAGCTGTGTCAGACAATGCTTATGCATTTCAATCATTATAAAACTGTTTGCAATGGCAAAGAATAACAGTGGTAAGATCTCCAACTGTTGATCATTGACAGATCTGTTTAGCTCTTATTACTGCTGTACTGAAGCCACAATCATCAATGTTGGATGCATTGGTAAGAACAGAAACACAGAAAAAATAGTCTGGGAAGAAGCCAGTTGAATTAAATTTACTGGCATGATTATAGCAGATGATGACTTAGAGTTGTATAACCTGTGACTAAGAGAAGGTAATTGCTATTCCAGCCAGCAAAAATAAATAAGCATTCAGCAATATTTTTCAGACCCTCACACTGAAAGACCCATTGTGTGGCCACCACAGAAAAATCTGAATAAATATTGTCCCATTCTGTTAAAAATGAAAGAGGGTAATATGCTGTAAAATGTGGGAACAACACAGCATTGAGAGAAGGAAAGAAAGAGACAGCAGATGCTGTTTTCCAGACTAAATCTCCTCTGATACACTCCAGGGACCTCATTTAATCAAGCATTATTCTCACACTTCATCACGTATATTATTCAGAAATGATGAAGAATTCTGGGAATAAATTAGTCATTTAATTCAGGATAAATGGTTTTTTAAATATATTATTATTCAAGCTATTTTGAAAAATTTAGCTTTTCCTTTATTTCTCCCAGAGGCTCACAGCTCAGCTTAATCAGAAACCACTACTTGCAGGGTCCCAAAGATCAGCACCCTGACTCTCTTTGTAAAAGTAATATTTCTGGGACATACCTCTGTTATTACTTTCTCTCTGCCTCTGATTATCAGATTTAAAAATGCTTCTTTCAGTGCACTCTGACTTATGGGCATGTCTGTAATGATCCTATGTTAAAAAAAAGAATACTTCTTGTCTCTGACTGTAACATAAGAAGGACTTTCCACCAAAATCCTTTTGGTTTTTTTCTTATGTCTTGCTCTGTTGGTTTTCCCTGCCCTTTTACATTATCCACTGCTGTTTACCTTAAGCATGTTACTAGTCAATTTTATAATAATAGTGCAGTGTAACTCCTCACTGTCCAGGTGAATGGCTAATACAAGCTGCTACTTCTCCTGGAAGGATTCTGTCGTATTTAATCACCCAGAGTGGTACCTTAGCTCACATATTAGGGGGACAACCATGAGCTGCTACCCATCTGCTATGAAGTATGAGAGTACAGCTTTCATGGCTAGATCACATATTTGTAAATAGGAGCTCTCTTGCTCAATTATTTTCGATAGAGGGATTTCAATTAGGTTACTATAATTTATACACCCCCATACTTAGTGATGTCTGAGTGATAAATTGGACAGCTATATGATGAACTGCATTTATCCCGTGCGTGTCTCTTTACTCTGCTCATCTACCCCTGGGCACTTCAGGCCTTTGCCAAGTGTTATATAGTAAGGGAAGAAAGCATACGCTACAAGTATTAAATTAAGTTAGATCCAACTTGAAAATGTGAGTAAAGAAAGGCTATTATAGGAAGAATTATCCTTCTGCATGTGTATGTCTGTATCTTTTACGTTCAAATGTCAGTGTTTTGTGCCAAAATCTACCTGGCCTTTACTAAAACACAAGAAGCATCACCACTAATTTTTTTCTATTTTTAGTCAAAAATGATTTTATTTTAAAGGGGAATAAATACTGACTTTTGGAAAGAGAAAGCAAAGAAAAATGCCTATGGATTTCCTATTAACAGAAGCAAACATTCTTCTACAAAAAATAAAATAGGAAATTATATGGATAATTTTCAGTCAAGTCATTGAGTCTTGATGGGAATTGTAGAAATGTATTGCAAGTTACTCAGTCAAGCAACAGGCATTAACTCTGTGACCTTTCCATCGGATTACAAAGGGGATATGCATCCTGCCTTCACTATCACCCAAACAAACAGCTGAATGTTCATCTCATGGCAATTTCTTTGAGAGGTGCTATGGGTTCCCTGAAGCCTGTCAGCCCTGGTTTCCTTCTGGCAGAAAGGAAAGAGCTGGAATGAGGAATTTAGTAATTATTTGCTTTCAGGCTTTTTCCCAGCAGCACTGAAGTGGGATGTGGCTAAAGCAGGCATCTTACCCTGACAACAACGATTGGATGAAAAAATTCTTAATCCTTTATATATTTGCAATGTCAGGTATATTTGTGCACATGAATAATAAACTTCAGATTGTTCTGCCTCTGTTATGTGCTTAGGATGCTTGTCTTCCATTTAGCAACTGTATGAAGCAGTGAGACAATCAAAAATTCTAAAGAACCAACAAGAAAATAATTAAAAAGAAAAATTGTATTGAAAACCTTTACAGAATTGTACAACTAATTGCTTTCAAATGCTCAATTATTGCAAAAACCATGATCTATTCCTAGAGAGCCCTGGAAGGGACTAGTAGAACAAATTCAACTTCCATTTCATGTAAGTTTTCTCTCTTTACCTTGGGATGTATGTTTTCTCATCCTTTCATTCCCTCTGACCTCTTCTTTTGTACAACAGAAAATTCTCAGCATGCCACACTTTGACCAAATGCAATAAACTTTATTTGTTTACGATATTGGATGAACAGGAACTTCAGAGCAAAATGATGAACTTCACATGCTGTAGTGTGATCGCTCACCATAAAAGAAGTTCCATTCATTAAAAATAAAAATGGATCTTTTTAATGGGCTTTCTCATGAAAGTCTTTGAAAAGCCCTCAGTGTGGTAACCCAACGGGGACTGCATCACAGAGGTATGGGAGAACTCTGTATTACTTTGCAGTTACTCATGTATGCTGTGATTCACTGCAATGAACTTCATGAGCAAGAGATTTGTGTAGGTGATAGTGTTTTAATGAACTAAGTAATCACAGTTCAAATCCTCATTAAACCTACGTTTTACAAGCAAAATGAGAAGGTATTTAACAATATGTGCTGTGATACGGTAAAAGTTCATTCCAACTGGAGGTCTATCTAAGCATAGAAAATATTAACACCAATTTGTATAGTGCATGAGGAGACATTTAATGGCTTTATACAGCGTATTTCTCCAGCAAGCGTCTCCTATCTAATGAAATGCAAAATGTAGGCTAGTCTGAAAGCCCTCCGATTGCCAGGCTTCTCATGTCTGGAATCTAAAGCACAAAGAGATGTGAGGTGGCATTCTTTAAGCAGTATCTTAGTGCTTCTAGTCAGAAAGATTAATTTTGTCCCCGTCCCAGACCCAAGAGATTCAACCTTCGTTTTCAACCAATAAGCCAACTGCTTAGTGCTAGGACAAGGCTCTAGAGAAGTACCCTCCATTCCTCCTGTGTAACTGTGCCACTAGGAAGGACAGTTAAAATATCATGGAGTAGGGGAAAAAAAATCCCAGGACTGGACACAGTTATACCATCTGTATTGAGAGAGAACATCTAGCTGGGAGGCACCAGTCTGTTCCAAATGCTCTGTTCATATATTTGTGCATAAACTGATGGTTGTGGGTTGAGAAACCTGTAGGTTAGGATTCCAAATGTCTAGGTTAGGATTCTGAACTAAAACACTGAAAAATGTTCTCAGTGCTGTTAATCTACTGTTAGGTGAACATCTACGTAACAGATAATGTTAGTATCTAACAGCCAAATATTACTGTCAAAAACCAGTGAAAATATTCTGTGTTAAATTAGTTAAGTAAGTGCATTTCACATAATGCAACTTCTCTTCTTGTGTACAATTTTCATCTTTCTCTCAACACAGCACTACTCAAAGTTATTTTTTATCTTTCTTGGTGTTACCACATTTTTAATGATTAAAACATTTATATTTCTGAACCTTATCCTCTCTTAAAAAAAATAAATGGATTAAATTAAAAAGAATAAATTCTAAAAATAGAAAACTAAATTTAATACAATGAATGTGGCAGTAAACTGAAACTGCTATTAAACGATAGCATTTTAGAGGTGTTTGTAACACCATTCTGGTGAATTATGAGATTTCATAAATACATCTTTCTAATGTGTGCAGTAGCGATTAAAAAAAAATAAGCAAAAATCTGAACTTTCACACCTGAACCAAACTAAACCTAAATCCTTCTGGTTTTAGGATGAAAGTCAAATTATGTTTTGTTTTTATTACACTTCACCTGATTGGATTCCAGTATCAATTTGTAAAATACCCAGAACAATATGGCTATTCCTCTTTGTTCTGGCCTAGGTAGGTGTTGATCTTAGGAAACTACAGCTGCGTGTTAACATCAAAAGGGGATGGGTACAGATGTCAGAAGCGGAAACACTGGTTTCCACTGATTTGTAAAATCACAGATCTTCCCTGGCATGAAGTGCTTGAGATCCATTGGCTTCAGGAGGCCACAAAGGACTGCAAAAAGTTTTCAGAAATGAGTGCCTTACCCCTGACAAAATCTACATGTGAATGTTAACTCACAGCTGAAAGTTTACATTTTCTAATATTTATTCCTGAATCTTCTATTTGCGTTCCTGTGAAGAGGTAGGAAAGGGTGGGAAGAACTTTAAGCTGCCTGTTTAGCTAAGTTAGTCTATGGTGAAAAGTTTTCTGCATCTTTGGATATTCTGGGTTGCCCTGAGCTCATTGTCTTGAGAACAACCCTCATCTGTGAGAAATTGTTTTGTGAAAGAACCAATTATTTTGTCATGAAAAGGAAAAAGTGTTAGGTTGCTAAGGTTTTATACTCTACACCTGACTATACAAGTACAATAATGGAAGTACTGGACCCATACAACTCAAGAGGGTTCTTTTTTTTATTGGAAATATGCCTTTGACTTCCCTAAAGGTTTTTCAGGTTTCCCAGAAATACGGTAAGAAGAAAATGTATTGCAACATAGCAGAAGTAAGTAAGTAAATATACAAAGAGAGGTGGTGATTGCTCGTGTTGGGTAAATATGAACTGAATGGTCAGTTTAAGAAGTCCTGTGCTTAGGTTATGCTTAGTAGATTTGAACTCTTAACAAAAGCACTTCCCACTGACACATGAAAACAGCGATTGCAATGCCTAAATTTAGCAGACTTTGTGCTTCTGATTTCCAGTAGGATTTATTCCATGAATGGTCATGGGTTTTTTTCATAAACTAAGCAATTTCCATACTATTCATCACATTGTTTTTTGTTACAGTTAGAAAAGATGAAAAATGTCATCCTTCTGATATGTGCATACTTATTTACTTGTTTATAAATTATCTAATTCTTTCTGAATTCACGAGCACCAGGGAGCTGCACCATAAAAGATACAGGAACATTTATTGAAACTAACATTACAGAAAGTGCTTTTTTTTTTGGGGGGGATACCTTCGATTGGTTGTATCATTCAAAGAGGGGAAACAACCTTCCTGACCTGCTGCAATGGTTTACCTGAATCTCATTGTAAGCTGCCATTTTCTTACTAATAGAGTCACTTTTTCTGGGAATGCAATTCAGTACCACAGTTGGAAGCCACGTCATCGTGTGTCTACCAAATATTGACTTCCACTAATATTATGACCGTAATTGATATATTTGAAGCCCTAAGTATTAAATTTAATACTACAATTTGTGCCCTTATTCATGCACTAATGGCATGAATAGATTAACGAGAGTACTTCTTAATGGTAGATCATATAAGGAAGCAGGTTGCTGCCATAGTTCAGGCACAACAGGATGTTCAGAAGACTGTCAAACTTTTCTGAAGTATTTTAGGATATTAAGGGTAAAGACAGCACTATTTCTTTAGTAGGCAAGGCAGAGGGAGAGAATAGAATGTTGCCATCAGGATATTATTTGCTCAGTACTGTTGCCATGAGCCAGTCAAGACTGAGGAGTGCCAAGCTGGAATTTATCCACTAGGATTTATAATGGAATATGATATATAGGAGAAAACTGTTATACATTAATCTGGAGTCAAAACACACTGAGTCTGTCAGAATATTGGCATTCTATCCATTCTGCTTTTCTCTGAGACTTTTATTTTTGAGAATCTTTGGTCCAGCTCTGAAGAAAACATACCACCTCACTGATAAAATTAACATTTGGAATTTGGGAGAAAATAAAATAGGCATGTTCTCAAAGCAGGACCATTTATGTGCAAAGCTCCTCTTGTTTATCACTGCCTACTCAAACATACCATCACATACTATATTTAAAATCCTGTATGACAGTTGTGTGCGTATCCAAAAGTACTTTTTGCTGTTCTCAATGATGTGTTATGCTGAGTATAGTTATTAAGTATAAGAATTATTATCACTGCATACACCTAATGCTCTTTCACTTAACAGATGGCTTATGAATATCTGGGACAACTTAGTAGCCCTGAAATGATTCATACCTCAGCTATCTGAACACATGGCTACCTTTCATCACTTGTGCTGAGTCTATGAGCTGGTTTAATAACCCAGTTTTTAAAATGTTTTCTGTTCTTTAAACAGCATATGCCATCAGCATATTTTTTAGTTAGGTATGAAAACCACAAATGTAAACTGTACTTTGAGCTTCCAATGGCCAGTTAATGTTATTACCTCAAGCTTTTGTATAACTTCACTTACATTGCTTGTTGGATCAATATCATTCATCTGATGAAGAATGACATCCTATCATAAGTCTGTAAAATCTGTTAAGAATTTCCAAAATGTGAGTCCATTTGTGCCTAGCATTCCCATGCTGGTCATTTTATTTGCATGTTTGGAGTTGATTACTTCTTACTTTCTTTTTCTTGCTTCCTCAGTCATTTTCTCACCTTCTCTCACTTCCTTTTGCTTTCCTGCCCTTATTCTCTCTTTCCTTCTTCCCTCCTTTCCTGTTCTTAAATAGTCAAACAACCTGCTGCTTTCTTATATTGTAGAAAAAAGGGGGGGGTGTGTATGTGTTTCTGATAGTATTTGCTCACATCTGCTGCAGATCTGTTATTACTATGTGTTCTAATGTTTCTCTGGAGAGATCAATTATTTACTCTACTTACCTATGTTAATGGTGTGTCAATGTAATTTATGACACCCAAGCACCAAATGGCAGGAAAGTGTGGTAATGCACTGTAAGTTGTCTGAAATTGCCAAGTGATACCGGAGATACTATCCATGTTTCAATTGTAATTCCAGTTCCCTTCTGAGGCATGAATACTCATGGGAATCTCTAGCTTCATCAGTCAGATGTTTCTGGCTAAGGTCAAGAGTGGTAAATTAGTTTTCTGCGATCTGTGTTTTTGAAAAAATAGAGGAGCAGAGCCTTAGGTGGTGCAAATTGTTATACATCGAGCCTTAGATGGTGCAAATTGTTATACGTCCACTGATTTCTACAAACCTCTTTTGTATGGTATTGATCAAAACATCCTCTTAAAGGCAAATTATGACTAGGTCTGAAGGAGCCAAGGCTAGTAACTGAAAATCTGAGTTTAAACATTCAAAATTTGATGAAAGCTTAGATCTGGATGCAACCTGTCTTCTGCAGACCTCTTTCTATCCAGTTTCAACCCTAATTTGCATTTAGCACAGTTTTTATTCCAGGATCATTCAGATGACAAGTGTTTAGGAGACAATCTTTAGAATCTTATTTGGCTTGAAATTGTTGCTGCTTTTCTCAGGTCTGAGTTGTGTATTGCTCCTAAGTTTGGCAGACTTCTGTTAGTACCTTTCTTCACATGAAAATGCCATATGTTGGATTTTGGCCAGGTTAGTGACAGTAAGAATTGTTTTTACTTACATTATGCTGGATGATAAAGTATTTGCCCAGTTCTTATTAAACATGTGCATGTCTTCATAAAATGTTACAGTACACTTAGCATTCGTTGGTGATCACAGTGATGGTGGAGCAAAATTAAAGTTTCAACAACCACTTTTTCCTTCACTATAAATACGTTCTTTTAAAGTTTTAATACTCGCGCTAATATTTACATATTTACTCTTTTTTGTAGCTGTAATGCTTAGTAACTTTTGTCAGAGAGAGAGAGTCTTGGCAGCTCTCCCGGACTTTGCCAAGAAAAAATTATTGCAATTATTCATGCAACTTTCCCAATTTCTTAACACAACCTCTTTCTATTTAATGCATTGCATTAGAACATTTCATTCAAACTGATCACATAATCACAATGATTTTTAAAGTAATTTTATACAGAAATGTCATTGAAGTTCTAGGGTTTTCAAAATTAGAAAGAAAAAGTAGTAAAAAATTGTTGGCTTAAAAGGAAAAAAAAAATTTAGAGTTTGACAGTCAAATTTAAGGAATTTTACCAAAATGTGAAAAGCCATAGGTGCTGATTTTCCTTTTTTCTTATCAAAGGCTGTATCTTGTTCCCAGAAAACATTTTTTCACATTTAAAAATCAGGCTGTAGAATAATACTTCATTGAAAAAGCATGACATTTAATTAGAAAAAATTTAAAAAGTAGAATATCACAAAATTTGAGACAAGATCATGGTTTTACATGTAAACTTTATGTATTGGTCCCATACAATTTTCCATGAGCATCTCAGTGAATTTAACTGGTTCACATCTACTGTGTCCTTAAGTTGAATACCACAATTACTTGAATATGAAATCCTCCTCTATTTGACTTAATGACTAAAAATTCCTTAATTACAAAAAAAAAACTTGGACAAAATATTAATACTGAATTTTAACTGTCCAGCAGCTAGGAATTTCAATTGTCTGTGTTTTACACAGATTATCGAGTGTGTTGTGATATCATCAGCGTGGAACCAGGCAAGTCTAGCAGATTAAGTAATAAACAATGAGAGGCTCATTGACTCTGGACAGATTGAAACACAGTCTCTTCAGGAACAATACAGAACAAATTTCCTGTCACTTGACATCTCAGCAGTGTTACTCTATTTATAATATTATAAAAAAATGGTTTACATAACTATTTGTGTACTTGAGAGTGCCTGTCTTAACGTCAGTAGGAAAGCTTCTTTCATTTCTTTAGTATTTCCATGCTCAAAGATTGTAACGGGTAAATACCAGCTATAGCTCAGCGTCTTCATAAACCTTCATTGGTGAAAAGATAGACAAGAGAAAATCTGGTGATACTTAACAGCTGTCTCATACTTCATAGCTCTTATTATTTGCCAATTCCCAGACAAATTTTAACTAATTAGTTTTGTCTGTTTGTTTATCCTTAGCATACATGTTTGACACCCCATTTAATTGCTGCATTTGCCCATATCTCCACGTGGTACTTCTGTAGATTTTCTGCTCTGAAAGGATCTGCCTGTTTCATCTTCATCGGGTTACTAGCATAAGTGCCAGAAAAGATGATAAAAGCCTGTGCATTGTGCCTGTGTTACACTGTCAGTCTGCATATGTGTAATTCCCAAATGGGAGTTGCATCTCTGTTTCCAAAGATCTCATTCTATTGTATGCCATAAGATAGGTAGACAGTAATTAAAAATTTGTGACAAGAAAAATCAAATCACCAGTGACGTACGTTTTCAAATCCGTGCAGAATCCAAGGTGGTGTGTCCAGATAAATGAAAAATGGAAAGGATCATGGATAATTTGACTAGGATGAAAGTAGCGTAAGAAAAGAAGGAAGATTAGAAAAGATGTTGCATGAAAGAAAAATAAGTAACCGCAGCACTCAAAATATAAAAATATTTTATTCTTAGTACTTTTATGAGCTGCTGGGATCACAGTAAAACACAGATCACAGAATCACAGAATCTTAGTGGTTGGAAGGGACCTTTGAGATGATCAATATCATCAAGATCCCCACTTTCATTTTGTGTGTGTCTACATTGAGCACCAAAGCGAACACATGGCTTTGGTCCTTCCCACACTGGCTGCCCTTGTACTGGTAAATACACGGACCAGGGCATGGAGCTGAGCTCCATCCCACGGTACCACCCTAGCAGGATGGGCTAAGTATGGACAGGTAGTGCCAAGCACAGGACAGAAACCACTTTCCACTCAGAAGGGCCAGCTTTTCATCTGTGTTTGAGAGAGGAAAGGATTTCAGCCTGTGGGTGTCCTCATGGCCCTTGGGCACGAGCACGGGACAGACCTGACAGCTGCTCTGTCGTCTGCCTGGTGAGTGTGGCAAGGCCAGATCCTGGCATCAGCATGCTCTGGCCTGTTTCTAGCTCATGTGGATATTTCTGCAATGCATTCCCTCCAGCTGTTGCCTCTGGGTGAGCCCAGGTACAGTTGGATCAGATTTAGCGACCTCCTCTCTCTCCCTGGCGTTCAGAGGTGAAATCGTATTTGCTTGAAATGGATTGGAGGGACAGTCACTCGCTGTCATGTTTCATAGAGTACATAACAAGCCTAGATCTCTTGTCAAGAAAATGAAATGAACTTACTATGTCTGGATGACCTTGAGGAAAATGAATAACTGTTTTGTAAGCTTTTCATGACATATACCTAATATTGAAAAATAGTGGATATTCTGTCATAAAAAACCCACCCCAGACGTGCAGTCATCATTCACATTTTGCTCCATATTCTGCTTAGCTTCTGGATCATTTGAAACTCACGTGCCTACATATTCCTCTGACTTTCTGTTTCAATTCTGTAACTCATGTTTGTTGGATAATTGGTGAAATTACATATTCTACTGGACAGAAAGTAAGATTGGTGTGTGTAGGAGTTAAACTGCATCGAATATAATGTTCGCAGTTCGCTATTATACAACAAACATGTCTTATAGCATGATTTGCAGGAAAGTATGTTTGTTTAAATAAGGATGCTTTATCATCACTAGCATGTTGTGTTCCCAAGAAATTGTTACAATGTTCCTGATAGTAATACTAAAATTAGATGAATCAGACCTGACAGAACTGCAGCACAGGGAGTGCTACATTAATTTCAACTACTCCTTTGCTGTCTTGTCTACCAAAAAAAAAAAGAGTAAAATAAAAAACACCCAACCCTTCATGAACATTTTAAAGGAGGAGGGGACAAAGCGGGGGGGGGAGTAGAAAACAAGAGAACAATGAGACAATAAAAATTCAATATTAACAGAATCTGTCAACCTTAAAACAATGAAAAGATTCAGAGTTTGGAAAGCCGTTGTCTGCCATTTGTATAGAAGGAATGAGGGAAATCAATATTTATTTCTTGGAGAGTGCCAGCCCCAGCATGTGGTATTGATATTTTCAACAGGATAGAAAGGCTTTTCACAACAAACCTTTCATTTTCCGCCATTAGAGAAGGTCTGTGTATCAGCTCGAATATTACCTGGTAACACCACTCTTGTTTTCTTTTTTGGGAGTTTGACATTATTTTTATGGGCATTGCCAGTAAAACGTTTTGCATTGCTATGGCTGTTTTAATGCAAATGAATGCAGAAATGAAAGGCTAACACTGCTGCACCACACAGGTGAGTGCCCATGAAAATATTTGCAACCAAAGGATGCTGCAGTAAAGCCACACTTGCCATGGGGGACAGGAGCTGCTTTGTCCACACCAAAAGCCCGAGGCATTTGCTAAGTGCAGCACATTCTGATGGGCTCTTCATATGATTTTCTGATCTCATCACTGTCCTGCAACCCCCAGAGACTCATCTGTGGATTACACGTCCAGGTATGACTTGAGTTGTTATTCAACCTTGACACAGCTGGACTTCTCTAATGGCACCTTGTTTTCCCAACTACGAATGGAAGGAATTCAGCCAAAAATGAAATGCATCCTGAACTACTACTATACCTGCCTTTGAAAAATGCAATCTGTGTTTCTTTGACCTCTGTTTTCTATGTATCATATGAACTGATTGCTTTCATACAGTTTCTGTCTCGTCATTCAAACACCATGCTGAGGTATTTTCCCCTTCTCAAGAGAGAGGGGAAATAAAAGACTCCTTACCTCTCCTTCACAGGAGGAAAAATAACCAGCCTCTGTTAGAGCAGGGTGCACAGGAAAGGATATGCTCATGTAAACCATGCTAGAAATAAACTCTTACCTATTAGCACTGAAGCCTTACCCACCTTTCCAGAGAAATCAGCAAGGTCTTGGGGTGGCTTTTCAGACAGGGAAACTCTCGCAGCCTCTCCCTCCAGCAGGTCTGAGCCCTGCTGATCGCTCTGTAGCTCTCTTGTCCTCCCCAAGGGGGTTGTAAATTGGGCTACTGGAGCACACAGCACATTTCAGTATCTGGTAGCAAGGCAAATCTACCTGTCCTCCTCTCACAGCTTCAAGCATTCTGTTTTTATACACTATTGTTTTATTGGGTTTGTGCCTCCCAGTGTGCTTCAGGCACTCTTGAACATCCTCTGATTCAGGAAGATTTTTTTCCATTGCTGCAGGCTTGCAAGATGAACTGTGAGCTATTTTATCTTTTCTCCGGAGAGCTGGGACTGCTCTGGGTTGGACTGGCAAAATATTTCTGTTTAAAATCCAAAGATTGTATTCCAGTTACTGTCACTGTAGTCTGTGCCAGGTAGCACCAGGTGAATTAGTGGAATTTAAGCATATATCTTCCCTGAAAAATATTCAGACCAACCAGAAATAAACATTCCCTTCTCTTTCAAAGAAGTAAACAAGCAAACAAGAAAAATTAAAGGGAGTGTCATTGTGACACCAAGTTTGACCTGCATTAGATTGTTTTCATTTCAGGGAGAGATTCACACAGAAGTGGACTTTTATTGCAACTTTTCTAAAATATTTTTTTCCTTCAGCAGAAATCATTCAGTGAATACTAGAATTAAAAAAGAATTCCAACTGCCTCAACATGGAATTATTAATGAATAAATGGTCTTCTGGGGGAAAAACTAATTCCTTCTTCCTGGTCAAATGTTTAAGCTACAGGAGTTTTTAGCTGAAAAATGATTGTCCTAGGATATGATTTCAGATGCATCTCAAATGCAGGCACAAAACTATGTGAATTCAGAACATGTGAGTAACACTGAAACCAAGACTTTGCACAAAGCATTTAAAAAGCAACCTAGAGAAAGTTATTAGATTTGTGTGAATTAAATGGTCAACTAATCACTAGGACTTAACATCTGTCTTCGTTCCTAAAGTTCGATTTCCTTGTCAGAGAGACATAAAAATAAATCCCCTAATTGTTAGGGATGGTATTGTTAACAGTTTCAGCCAACAAAGGGTGACTCTAACCTGAAAAAACTGGTCATTGACATTTTGAGGTTAGAATTAGGTGCCAGAAAGATGTTTCTGACCTAAATTAAACTACGATAGCAAAAATGATTGATTGTTTTACCCAAGAAGTGGAAGCAAGAGTAAAATCACCTGAAAGAAAAATGTGCCATAATCTTATAAGGCTGAACATCCAACCATCCATAGGCCATCCATGTGAAACTGGTGGGAAAAGTTCCAGCAGTCTCCTGGGATATTATTCTCATATCCATGTGTATTTGTGGGGGTGAACTCTAAGACCTTTATTTCTCTTTTTGAAATACAAATGCATTACGATCTCTGGAAATCTGTCCCTCGAAACATGAGGGGGCTGAATTCCCTACAAAAAAACCTTGGTTGTTATCTTACTGAAGTTTGCATCAATCTTTCAAACCCAAATGTTGAATTCATGTTGTCATTTGCCTTGCTAGAAATATGAATTTCCTGATACTGTATGTCTATTGATTATGTACAGAAATAATGACATGCATGCTCAGTTCCCACCCCTAGGGTTCTCTGTACGAGTACCAGCTAAGAGCCTGGAGAGGGGGGAGAGAGTAAAAATGGCTTTTTAGGAAATCCATCCGTGTTGAACATCTTCCTTCACAGATCCCTAAAAGAAAAATGCCTTAGGAAGTGCTCCCTCATTGTTTCTGATCAAAATGCATCTGCTGGCAGCCCATCTTCAAACGCTTTGCACAACAGACACAAGTTGCTTGTTGGTTTTGTGCCGCTTCTGACGAGCAGCAGCCACAGGACACCTACCACTGTCTGTTTTCCCATTAAAGGACACAAAGAATAGCCACCTGCAGTGTCTTCAGAGGCAAAATCAGCTGGAATGAAAGCACAACCAAATTTGCATGAAAAGCTTCCCACCAACCATAGAAAGATGGTCTTTAGGGGATCAGGCCTAATTCTTCCAGGCTCGCCTTACTAAAAAACTGAGGTTGAAGGAAACCTCCTCTCTCTTGCTGATGTAATAACTGATATTTTCCACTGCTACTGAGTTTTCTGGTTTAATCCTTAGATTTCCATTCTCAAGGACTTTGTCTTTAGGTCAATATTTTATCTGCATCATACGACTATATCTACATACATGTATCTACATACAACTATAGTCTGTTTACAGCCTATGAGATGCTGATTGTGGATGGGAAGATGCAGCCACACCTCAGCAGTCTGATGGTTGTGTGCCCAGCTCCTTTCTCAGCACAGGAGAAGTGGTTTCTGTCCTACCTCAAGCACTTGGAGAACCAGAGCTGCATGGAGCTTCCCAGTCTTAAGTTGATGCCTTGATCTGGTGACATTTTAAAACTGCCATCAAACTAGCAGTTTTTCCAAATGAAAATTCACCTCACAAAATCTCCAGTGGGTGACCCGGCCAAAAAGGGAGAGTAATTCACGAGCGTGGTTCTGGCCACTGCCCTTGTAGAGGTGGCCAGGGTGATTGTTTATGCCTGCAAGGTCAGAAGAGGATTGGAGCAGTGTTAGTGGCAATCAGGACCTGTGAATTAATATTACCCTAGAAACTTTGCAGGATGTCAGAATTACACATAGTGGTTTTATGCAGATCCTGGGGTCCAAAAGACCTGTTTATACAGGTCCACTGCTGGCTACTCTGCAGGGGCCCGGGAAGCCTGGAACCAAGTGTGAGTGGCAGGCAGGAGTTGTGACCTCTAGCAAGGAGCCATGAGGTGTGGCAAGCCTGGGTCAGGATCAAGGCTGGAGTCAGAGGTCAGGGTCAGAAACAGACTGGTGGTTCAGTGCATCTTAAAAGCTGGTCACAAGGGAAAATTGGGGCCAAACCTTGCTTCTAGCTCTCTTCACAATGAGGTTTATCTGCAGAGGAGCTGACCTTGGGCTTGGCCAGCTCAGCAGCCAAGGCTGATATGTGCTGCACGCTGCTGCCCCGAGATGCAGCCGGCATACCTGTGCATGCAATGTTGAGCAATGTTGACAGCTGGCCAGAGCAGAGCATGTGGAAACACACCCAAATTCCAGGGAATTTAATGCTAAGTTAATGGTTTAAATCTGGGATTTTTTTCCCCTCTCTACTGTTTTGGAAATGTAACCAGTTGTCTGAAATGCAATCAATGCACACTTGACTTTTGAGACTGATTCATGTAAAAGTGTTACAGAACATAATTCACTGAAGTCAAGTATTCTTGAATGACATTTTAGATAATTGGTTGGATTAAATAAAAACTGACTGTACAAAAGTATGGTCTGATGTTGATTCGGTTCTGCAATTTATCCAGGTTTTGAGCTCGATTCTTTGTGGCACCTCATTGAGGTGCTTTACATTTCTCTTTGCTTCTTTCTTCTTTTCTTAACATTTCGTGTTTCCTTTCAGGAAACCTCTTTCTTCAGTTTTCAGTATGTTATTAATAAATTCTCTTGTCTCCCCAGCTTGCTTTCTCTCAGTTCATTCTTCTCTTGCCTATTACTTTGGGGTTTATTTATTCTTAATGGCCCCAATTAGAAAACAGGAATAAGCAGGAATCATCAGCAGTTATTTAAGCCTGACTTAACCATGTGTTGAGTCATTGCCTGATTCAACATGCTTAAACTTATTAATTTACTTGAAGAATTGAGACAACAATGATTCACGCGAGGACTCTATTATGCTCTCCAAATTAACGACATTTTTGTTTGCGATAAATGGCTTATTTTCCACAGTGGCAAAGTTGCCAGGTGAAATTTAGTCGGTGTAGGGCACCGTGGCTGAGCGGAATAAAAAATACGAATGACAGGACAATTTACAGCTAGCCCATGCAACTGAAATTGCATATTAGCAGCTCAGTGTCACAACACTCACTTAATGAAGGTAAATGGAGGGGACGCAAAGGCAAAATTAAAAAAATACCCTAGCTGTTGCAAATAGTCGAACCAGCACATTAGATGCTCACTCATGGTACCATCTTCCATATGCCAGATTACCAAGGAGTATGTGCAATATGGATTTTGGATGCATATTTGTGGTATATCCCAGTAGTGTTACAGGGTTCTGGATGAGCTCCCTGCAGGTGTGTCATCGTCACCTATTTGAATGTCTTACTGTTGCATTTGTCTACCTCACATGTTTAAATACCTCTGAGGCTTCAGTATCTATGCAGTATTAGATGCCACTCAAAGATCTGTCTAAGGCTGAGGATTGGAAATAACCAAAGATTCATTTTCTGATCTTATCTTACGACTAACTGTATCTCAGGATCTTTATTCTTAATAGTTTGGATATGAATAATTAAATATTTAAATGTACACTTCTGCATACAGTTGCTCTGGGGATCTGATACAGTTTATTTGTATTCCTGATCAGTAGCCGTGTTACTGAATTCATTTTGGTAGTAAGAATTTTTTTCCAAAGACTTTCAGTGGCCTCAAGTATTGTATTCACATCATTCTCACGCATATTATATGCTTGTCAAAGCAACCTCAAGCAAGGAAAGCTAATGTTTAAAACACATGGGAATATTAAAAGACTTTAGGACAAATAGGAGTGCTTCTTACCCAGCAAACTGCTTGCCTAAGGGAATATGGGTATACAGCTTCCCTCATGGCTGGCTTTGGTTAACAAATAATTTGATACAGAGTAATTGGAAGGACTGGGTGCTATAATAAATGTTACGGGGAATAAGAAACGCTAACATGTATAAATGCATTAGCATAAAATTTAGGACCAACTCCTTAGTGGAAATAAAGTAGATGGTGCTTTCTTCCTACGTATTGACTTAGACATTGCAATTCAAAATATGTTGAGCTACAAGTGGGGAGCTTTCTGACTGTTTCTTGATTTCAAATGGCATTTATCAAGATAATTCTGTCATTTGACATTTAAGCAAATGAGAGTGTTCTACGCTTTCTGAAGTATGTAAATTGGAAGCATCTATGAATGGCTATAGAATACTCATTCATTGACTAGAATTTAGACTGCAATTAACTAAACTAACATTTATATATTTTTAGGTGCATACCTTCTAATGGGATGCTTCAAACATAAGTAATTAAACTTAACATTATGTCACAGGGACAAATGGAAATATATGTGATTCAGTTCTTGCCGCAGATTTTTCTAGTGACAAAAAATATGGTTTGTCTCTGCCTGTCTCTATTAGAGTTCCCGTTTTCTATACTCTATTTACAGTTTGTTGCAAATTAAACAATGTCAAACTGACAAGCTGCAGGTTTTTTCCTAAATTTACTGGCTTGTTAGGGGTGAAAAAACTTCTTTTGGGAAAGAAATGAATGTGCTTTTTCTGCAGCAAGACTTAAATGAAAGCAATTCTCCATGCTGTTAGCATAAATGAATTTGGCTCAAGTGAAATGCAAATTAAAGCTATTGTATATGCTTCTTTTATTAAAGGCAAAATCTGTATTTCTATAAGTTGTTGATGGTGTTTCCACATATTTATGTTCATTTTACTCTCCAACAGATTACATTGAATTCATTGGCCTAATTCTGATCCCTCTTGCGTCAGTTCTGTATTAATTCAATTGGGTCAGATATCAGCTTACAGTAAAATGCACTGAAGTTTCTCTCATTAGCCTAAAATCCAAGGGATGGGACAACACAGAGAAACCACTCTTCTGTTTAAGGCTTGTATTTTGGGATTCCAGTGGTATGTTAATGCTGGTTTTTGTGCATATATATATATATATATACATACAAATCTAGTTTTCCAGTATTCTGACTTGAAAATAAAAATATGTGACCATGTTAATGAGGTAACCTATGTGAGTCATGGGAAGAGAGGGAGGAGAAAATATTCATTGCCATTGCCATTGGGACTTTCAATGCTTTAGGAGTTGATTCAGAATAATTGAATTGCTGTGTTAATAAATCTTGCAAGAAGCTACAGATATTTCAAAACACTTCCTACCAGGATCATCTTGCCTGAGATAGCAATATCTATCTGAGATCCTAAGTCAATTCCCTGACATTCAGGTGTTCTCTGATTATTTTGGTAGCCTCACCCCCCATACATGTATCTTGTCTTGTGGCTTTCATTTCTGCTGGTACATTCAGGACCAACTCCACTCCTCTCACCTGGGGCCTATGCTTTCCCCCGTGTCACTGTTCAAATCAGTGCCCATTTTATAACCTGTTGGTCAGGGCTTTTAAAGCATCCAGGGTTGAGCAACTGTCAGGCACAGCATCCTCTAGCTGGGATGTAGCGTTGGCCATGCAGATCTTTCCAAAAACCAACGGCTCTTTGTTTTTGTTCTGAGAGGCTTTGTTTTCACCCTGTAAGCAAATTTTTTTTTGGCCCTCTGATGTGCTGATTGATTCATTTAGTTCTCTATTTGTGGATTATACACATTTGCATTTGTGTTAGTTCTTCCTTCCCCAGGAACCAATGTCAAAATGATAGAATTTCTCTGCCAGTCCAAATACAGGAATTTACCTAAGTGAAATCAGAGTCAAGTTTGGTGCAAAGTTAGATTGGTCTATGTAGAAAAGGAAAAGATGACAAATCACAATTCCTATGCAGTGCTGAGAAAAAATAGTGTATGACCACATCCCGTAATGTGACATACCATATTTATTAAACTGTAGTGTTAAATACTGTGCCTTTTTTTTTCCCTATCCATTGATGGATACCTGAAAGAAAATGCATAATGCTAACAAGACAAAACAAGATAGTTAAACAAAATATTTGGATATTTTTCTGACAAGAATTTTTAAGATTCAGAGGTAAATACAGTCATCTTGAACAAGAAGTTGATGAAATTGCATTTTGCTACAGAAGGCTGTTTAGTCAGACTGTCTGATTACCTCTGTCTAGTGATTTCTAGATAATTAGCGCTGGTTCAAATAAACTAGCTTTTTCCAAATGTAGTGTATGGAAACTATGAGAGAGATAAAAAGTGAAATAGCATTTGCAGATCCTGAAATCTGATTTACTGGGGCATTTAGCCATGTGCATAAGCATATGAACTGCAGTGATCTGTGGCAGCATTCATTTGACTAAAGGATTGAGCTTAAATGGGAATATATAATTTGGAAAAAATTGCATGAATATAGGTAATTGAAGTAAGCTTTAAAAATATGAAAACTGCAGAGAAGTAGTGATAAAGTTTATTCAGAAACCAGCAGAGAATTTGCTTTTTTCTAAAATTGGAAAAGTATATTTGTTTGTGCCTAACCTCTGCCTAAGGCTTTCTGATTTGCAACCTGGGGAATCATCTTCAGTCAAATCCAGATGCAGGTGGATCTTTCAGATAATCACACCTCATCCCCTCTACTCCTCTGATTCAGTGAGCTGAGAGAAGGAATTGTTCCAACCTGACTGGTTTGCCTTTGGGAAACCATTCCAGATTTTTAATCCTATGGCTATGTTTGACAACGGGTGTGTGCTTGGTATCTTGCCATGGCTTTTGTGACATGGCCAAGCTCAGGATCCATCTTTTACCTCTGTGTTTTGTCTTACTCGGCTATGAAAAAGCAGATAGGGGCATATGCATGTGTTTGGTTGTACAGGCATGTGAGCAGATGATTCATCTTGTTTATTGTGAAGGCAGGTGTGAAAAAATTGAAGAAAAAAAGACATCTTTTATACAAAAAATCAATACTAATTTCATATAAAATCACTAAAGAGCTGATTAATGAGAAAGATCACTTAACTCTTCCTAATTAGATTGATAGAATTTACCCTGTGCCTTTAATCCATTGTGTATTAAGGAAAAATGGCTAAATTTTTTATTTGAATGCTTTGTTTATTCCCAGTCCTTAATTTCAAGGTTGTCATCTGTGCAGTGTAATTTCATTTTCTTTCTTTGTGTTAAATAGTTCAGTGTAAACAACTTGTCTGCTTAAAACCAAAGCAGAAAGAAGTCTCCAATGGTGTTATGATAGAAATCTATGGGCAGAAATGTAATTAAGCAAGCAGGAAAAGAGAAAACAGCATTGTTTAAGTGTTGCAGTGTTGTAAATCTAAAAACAAGGGAATGGGAATGATGGCATCCAAAAGTGGCCAGTGTGATTTGATGATTATGTAATTGCTGGAACCTACACGGACATTGCAAGAGGTGACAAAAATCTTAAAGACATAGATTAAATGCCTCTGGATCTGAATCCTGATTTCCCCAATGTATAGCTACTTACAGCCTCTATTCTAATTTCCATTCATCTACAACAAAAAGATAAAATTACCAGAATGGCTTTCCTTCCAGCCTGATTAAATGGAGCAGGAAAATAGACAACATAAATGGTAATACATTATAATTAGGAACTTGTTTCAGTGTAATAATCCAAGGCATAATTTGTGGTGTAAATTCTATTTGAAAAAAGCACTTAAGTCCCTCTATATTGACATAAGGCATTTCAAAATGAAATGTGGACTTAAAGTCAAATTAAATATAATATTGAAGTATATAGCAAGAATCAACGTAGACAGTTATTTATGGTACTTTATTTCCATCTTTCTGGAAAGCTGGATGGACCAGTGTAGGATTTCTTTTTTCCCTTTGCTTTCAGTGCTACAGAATTTTATAGTGCCCTTTTTTATACAGAAGAGCTTCTTTGCTTCTTGGTGATCTCAGTGCACAACAGTCACATTTTAGTAGGCCAATAGTAGGGGGAAATAAAATTTTCAGAAGATTCATATTAATGCATTTCAAAACAATTTACAGCTATGTACAAATTGGTAATTTTTTTTCTGTTGATTTCTACACATCTTTGCTGTAATTGGACATGAGTTTTGAAGATATGTGTTGCTGAAAACCTATGATTCCAGATAGATAGGTGTTTTGTGGTGTCAGGTTAAGGGGCAAAAAATTTTGTATTGCTTGTCAAATGTCTTCCTCTGAAAGGATAGAATAAAATGTAAGACTTTTATCTTGGTTAGAAATCAGTGCCAAAGACACTGACAAACTAACCCTGACAAAGGTTAGTTTGTGGAGATGTCCATGGAGGAAATGTCTGATTTCTAGTTTCTTAGCACTGTATAAAATAAGCATTTTTATGGCACATCACCAGTAGCAGCTTGTGCTTACCAGTCCATATCAAATAGCTCCAAATGCAGGTCTTTTCCATGGGTCCTTGTTCTTCTTCTATCAGACCTTTATTCTGTAACTATATTTCCTCAAGTTTTCCTTCCTGTAAAAATGTTTTAGAAGACAGTTGCTTAAATGAATAAGGCATATAGTAATCAAAACTATGCCCCCAGTCAGTTGTTTTTCTTTCAAGAGACTGATAATTTCTTTTCTTTTCAAATCACATCAGAGGAAAAGTCATGAAGTATATGCCACTACAACTTACTGTAATTTGTATATAATTCCCTGGAAGATGTGGTATATTATAAATCTGTGTTTTGACAAATCATTGTCTAATTCACTCATTTCTCTTGTATTTGTTTCCTTCCTGATTCCACTTCAATCCTCCAAGTAGATGTGAGAGAGGAACAACCTCTGATAATAAAAAGAAAAATAAACTTAAATGAATAATCAATCTAGCATAAAATAAAATTAGTATTATAAATATTGATTATTTTAATTTGCAAAAAATACTCTGCTTGTAAATAAAGACACTACTTACCAAATAGAAATATGTGAAAATATTGCTTGTATATAGAAGAGCTACACAATTATAATTATAAAGGTGCTATGGAATTTATTTTCTTTGCAATTTTCTTATGCAACTATAGAATGTTTTTGCACATAGCTGGTTTGAGCATTTGAGCATCTCTTTATTATTTTTTTTCTTTTTCCTCCTTTTTGTATTATCTTCAACTTGAAGTGTTAGGAAAACTAACTCAAAAAGTGAAGAAACTAAACCACCGCTGATAACGATCCCTTTAAAAATAGTTATAGAAATGCATGAGCTGAGCATCTCAAATGCTACTTTGAAGTGTTTTTAACTAATGTAGTAGCCAGTGGGTATGACAGGAAAGAATGGAAGCTTACATACAGCACTGTAAAATTTCCCCACTCATTTTAATTGAACTTCTCTATGGCTTTTGTGCTAGTAGAACTTGGAAAAAATCTTTCCCTATCCAAAAGTAGAGCATTTGTTGTACATATAAAAACCCTGCATATATTTGTAGGGGTTTACCTGTATAAAAAGTATGTATGCATATACATATACACATATACACAAACACATTTACAACTATGTGTATGTATACATACTTTTGATATACATATACATGTGTAATATGATTATATATATACATACAAATATATATCTGTATGATATATACATGAAAGATTATATACATTTAATGTTCCCCTCTGTGTTCAAGTATTTCTTACATAGAAATGAAGCAGCAGTTTGAAAACTGTTCTGATTCTGTCTCTGCCTGAGGTTGCAGTGCTTTGGCAGTGGGAGGGCACACAGGAGGGCTGGCAAGACCCTGTAGGCCATGAAGAGCTGGTTCCAGAACATCTGCACCAAACCTCAGAAATACCATAGCATGTGTAAAAATGCCACCCCTGTGAGGGTCTCTGAGTTACATTCCCTATGTCCAGTCAACACGGCTGACTTGCATACCCCTGGCTCCCTGCTGCCTGTTTCTGATTAATTTAATAGGTCTTGAGAGCATGGCAAGGTAAGTCTCATGGACCAACCAATTCTATTTGATTTGATATAAAAAGATCACTATTTCTGCCAGCATCAAGCTATACCCTGTATCTAGTTCTAGTTATGGTAGATGAGCTGAAGTTACTGAACTTTACTTACTTAAAGAATTAGTGCCTGGTTTCAGAAATGGTTTTCATTCTTCTGACTTTTTGATAGAGCTTGTGAATGTCCCTCCTTAGCAAAAATACAGATAAAGAATTAGGGGACATTAAACAAAAACTACTAGTAAAGTCTTATTTTTACTTACAAATAATATGCTCTTAAAACACTCTGAAAGAGCAAGCCGTGTGAAGGACACATTCAGAGAACAATTTCTGTTGAGAACTTATCTAAAAGACGTAAATGAACTTGCCTTTTAAAAATGTTGTAAATAATTTAACTTATTTTAATTATTCTCAGGAAATAATTTGAAAGTCTCCACTATAAAGATAACACATATAGGACTTCTGTTTTGAAAATATCAAACAGATTTAAAGTGATACTTCAAAAGTCTGCTCTTCAGTAGCAATCAATGTAATGTGAACTAAATGGTTCACTTGTGCTCCTGTGAACATAAAAGCATAGTTTGTAAGCCTGTCTCACAGCAGCAGCTAAACATCAAAACAATGTAGAAGTTTAAAACTAAAAATAATCATGAAAAGATGTGATCTGTTCTTTATCAGATACCCAAAATATTTTGAAGTTTTATATAAATATATTTGCTTCCTTACAAACATATGTTCATGTCTCCGTATAAAGCAAGGAGCAAGAACACTTTAGATGCAAGAAATATACGTTTTGTGGTTGTTGCTAAACTGAGGAGAGTTACACCAGTGATTTCAATAGTACCTGGCTTAGGTACTATTGAATTTAAGATTTAAGTCTTTCATAAAATGCAGACTTTAATAACTTTAATTCCCTGATGGCTGCAGAGTTGCTAAGGAAGCAGCATTTGACTTTATGCTACGAACTGCCTCATGATCAGCCATGGAACCTGCCGGGTTCTGTGCTGAGAGCACCAGGGTTGCTACCTATATATATATATATATATATATATACTTGCCCCATCTTGTGTCATACCAGCTGGCCTCATCTACAGTGAGTCAGAAATTTCAGGATCAAATGTTTTCTTGCCACTCTTCAGATTTCAATTTCTATTTGCGAGAAAGGGGCTACAAGCCAAGCAGTTTGTGTTTTACTTAGAACATTTATAAAGAAAGGCTCTAATCTGCTGTCTAGAGGCTAAAGAGCCAGTCTTGTTCTTGCACTTACTTCTGTTGGAGCTGTTTAAGTTTCTATAAATAATTCTTCATTCTGAATAAAAGAGAAAGGATTTTGGGACCCTGTGGTTAGAAAACTTACCTGGCATGTAGGTGGCAGATTGAGGAGCACATCATTGCTCTAATGGGAATGAAATTGCTTATAGAGCCTGGAACAGCTCCAAGATAAATGAGGTGGTCTGTGATTAAAGCACTTACCTGGAATGTGGAAGGAGCAGCTTAAACTGTCAGAGTGTGAGGGGCTCGTTTCTTCTGAGCCATAGTGAGCCACAGCCACTGGATCTTTGATGTTCTGGGATGGGGATCAACCTCTTGCTGTCTCAGCTGTAAGAATGTAGAAGCCTCTTTTCATTTCAAACTGGAAAACAAAGAGGGTTTTTTTGATATAACATTTTTTCCCTATTATTGTCCTCCCATCTCGAAACCGTTAACTCTGCCTTTATAATCCTTGGCCTTTCTGAAATGTGAGGCGAGACCTGTATTGGAATCAGATCAGCCATCTCTAATCACACAACTGTAAGAAAAACTTAATTGTGAACCAAAGTGACATTATAACACTCATGCTCTGCTTGAAATGCTATATGATTAGTTTTCTATCTGGGCTGTAATCATTTGGCAGACACCTCTAACACTGTAATCAGTTCAAAACTTAATGGTGTGTTAGCTAAAATTTACAGCAATCAACCCAAACCAGAAAATGCTCAGAAATAAAGAGAAAAAAAAATAAATGAGGTAGTTCTGTGTTTCAGAAAGTAATGTTATTAGAAACAGCAGGGAAGATGCATTGTGGAAAGAAACTCTTCATAGGATCTATCCAGAATTTTTCCCATCCTGTTGCTATTTACTTTTGTCATTCTGGTTTCACCATTTCTCATGGTCTATGTTTGCAATCTTAGTTTCTAATCATAAATGGTCTTAAGAGTGTAAGGTAGACTCTGTTTAGATCCTGATGTATCACTCATTGGGCTATTTGGATTCAGAGCAAAGCAGAATCCACACTGTTTCTTTCTGTGTCATTTTTCTAAAGCAGCTAAAAGGAGGGAATTGGAACACTTCAAAATGCATAGCTGAAGTAAAATATACACACGCTTTCAGCAAGTATGAAATTGTTATTTGCAACCAGAAGATGGCTCTGCAATCAAGCTGGGCAAGCTGAAATTCATATTTTTTTCTTATGTCCTTTCAATTTCCTTCTTCCTCGGTGGAAACACTCCAGTTCCTGTAAGCAGTGCTTTTACAAAAACATATTTATTTTTTCCCATGGCAAAGACTCACCTTCCCCAAAGTCATCTTTTTTTTTTTTTTTTTTTCATTAAGACAGGACACAAAGACAGAAGAAGAGTCTGATGGCTTTAACTGGATTCCAGTGTAGTCAGTTGGTATCTCACTGCTGATGTCAGTGGGAACTGATTAAAGCCAAGTGTAAACTGCCTGGAAGATCTTCTCCTGAATTCCCTGTGGGTGGTGTTGATGGCAGGTTCCTACACAAGTCAGTCTGTTGTGAGCTGATTTTCTTTTTAATGATTGCTAAAAAGCTATCAATGGCTGGTCTTTGATGTTACACAGGGTGTTATTCAGAAATGTTGCTAAAGATGACATGGCATAATTTGCTTGTTTAGAATAGGGTACCTGTCTGCTGGTGGTTTACAATTTTGCAACACTATAAAGGGTCTATATTACAAAGTGTGTCTTGTATCTGTCTTTGCCCCTTTGATAAGTTACCAAAAGCTGTAGCACTGCTTTAAAAGGATGCACAGAGTAACTTCTCACATCCTTGACATAAACCTCTGCCCGTATTTGGAAAAGTTAACATTTTTTTCCTAAGCAGAAATATTAAGTGACAAGAAATGCAGTGAAATCAATGAAGCAACTCCATTGTGAGCCTCTGGTTAAATCAAAACAAGGCCTTCCATATCTTTTCTTGGCATTTGCTTTGAAGTACTACCCAAAACAACAAGAATAGATGCTTTATGAGAATTTTAATATGTGGAAACAAATTGCACATTGTGTGCATTCTTCTGCTGTGCAAATTGTTTTAAAATTTCAAAATACTGATCATGGGGCTGATTGTTTTACATTTTTTAGGAGAAGGCTATACAGGCGAGAAGAAAAACCCTTAGAAATTGTTTGGGTTTACGTTAACATAATAATCAACACATAGCTAGTTTTGTCCATTTACCCTGTTGTTAAATACCGAGATATGGGCCTGGTTAAACATTGGTTTCTATTTTTCTGCTAGTTGAAATCCATTTCAATGTCACTTCTGTGAAGTTATAATATAATGAAGTAATACAGCAGTGAATGAGGTCAATTCACTTTTCCACACATGGAGCCTTACATAGAAAGATAATGCTTTTATTTTTTTTCTGTCTTTTTTTTTTTTAAACCTGTGCTCTGGGTAATTAAATGGAATTTATCCTGACATGTTTGTCCTAAAGGACAGGTGGAACTTTCAGGATCTCAAACTGCTTCCTTGTAATTTATTCATTTCATTATAAACCTGCAACCCTCCAGGGTGTGTGACATAATATTATAATACATAATGTTCCCAAGTACTAGATTTTCATTTGGCTCTCTGATTTATCTGACAGATGCAAGGGGAAAAAAACTCACATGTAGCTGGAAAAATCCCCACTGACTACACATATGCAACTGCTAAAACACACTGGTTATTTCAAGTTAATGCTGGCGTTAACTTATGTTGGGAATGTTCCCTTATGATTTGACTTCCTCTGGTGAAATAAGATGGTTCACTGTTTTATTTCTGAGTCTGCTTCCTGTAATTGTGCTCTCCCAAAACAAATGTATCTCAGGTCTCAGTATCAACTGCTTTCACAAAGATGTGTGCAATAACTCTTTCATGAAGCTGTGGGTTGCCTTTGCTCTTGCAGAAGTTAGAAAAACATAGAGTCTACAAAAGATATCATTTATTTGTAATCCCAGAATAGATGCAGGATAATAGATGCCTTCCCCCAAGAAAATGGAATTGAATTTAAACCTCTGCTACTGTTATGTCGATGCTTTTCAAAACCCCTTGAGGTTAAGCCCTTTTCAGACAGCGTTAGGTGAAGACAGTAAGGTTCTTCATTCTCCAATTTTTTCAAGAGTCACTGGAAAGCTCATATTAATTGAACTAGTTATTTTGACAGTCTTTTACTAGAAGAAAGAAGGAACTGTCTCACCTAATATCTTTTTCAATAATATTTACATATAATAATAATGTATTCATACATAAAGAGTAATTGCTCCACATCTTGGTCTTTTAAAATGTGCATCAGAAATTCACACTTTTGGTTACTGCAGTGTCTGGGATGGTGTGGAGTCAAAACTGCCCCCAGTAAGATTCTCTGTCATAAAGTGCCACTTAATACCAGTGTATTTTTCATAACACAAAATCAAACTCTGGGTGCTAGCTTGAGATAATTTAATTTTCTGTTCCTCCTTGTTCCCTTTGTAATTTATATTATGCCATTTTCTGGTGACAGGATAGAAAATCAGCAATTGTAAAATTAGAAGTATACAAGGGTATTGGTTCCCCGCTTATGTCAGAGTTACTGCTATACAGGTCTAGCAAATTCAGTGGACTAAGTCTAAATTTGCATTAAAAGTTGCTTATATGTAACTTGTTTTACAAAGATACAGAATATGGATGAATGGACATAAGACAAGACAAGCTTCATCCAGTCAGAACACAGAAAAATGCCATCTTAGCCTCTCAAAAATTCCCTCAAATCATCACTGATAGCAATTGACAGTTCAGTCTGATCCACAGAAGCAACAGCCTTACAGAACACATTAATTTCTTCCTCTAAAAGGACCAAGTTAGTTTTTTGTCAAACTAGAACACGGTTTAGGTAGGATATTACATCTGCTGCCAGGGTCAAATGTGATGTCTTAAGCCTCATGAGCTACTGAGTAAGTTTTTTAAACAGACTGCAGGTAAGCAGTTTATTGATGGCTCTTTATGTGGAAAAGTGCTTATGTAGAGCAGAGAAAATTGCAACAAGCAGATGCTATGGTTATTAAACACCTTAAATTAAATTCAAAGTAATATGGAGTATACTACCCACCACAAAAGCTGAGGCCTCTGTAAAAAAGATATACCATAGGAGCATGTACAACAACTGCTAATACTTGTTTTCTTCTTGAAACACCTACTCGGAAATATACCAGATAGCTAACTTGTATCAGGAATAGCAATTGCCATTTTTCTCCCTGCTTAGGCAGCTTTATAGCCTAATTGGAAGCATTTAGGTTCTAAAGTTGTTGCCATTACTACGAAATCGTTCGGGAAGCTTTGCCATCTCCATGGCAACTGGCCTACATATATTAAACGTTTTGATACCACACCAAATGTTTGATGGTATTCTCAATTTGAGATATTAATTTAATATATCGGTGCCTTAGACTGGAGTTTACGTTGTTTTATCTTTTTGCTATAATCATGAGAAGACTTTGATGCTGAACAATGGCTTGCTAAAGCATAGCTCACACAGGGAAGCAACTATCCACGGAATGAATTAGCGTGGACTAAGGAACACACAGTGTCACATTAAACAATCAGGATATGAAAGCACTAACTTACTTAGCTCATGTAGGATAATGCTGTTATGACTCTAGGTAAGCTCTTTTAAGAGAAATCAGTAGAATCTTTTCCAGTTATATAACTGTTGCAAGGACAATTCACCCTGCTCAGGCAGACTCCATAAAAATCGTCAGTTGGAATTACTTGAACCAGAAGATATTTTTTTCCTAGCAAAATATTCAGAGAAAGGTTTGAGGTAGGACCAAACCCTGCTGCCAGCACTAAATACTGCAGAGCAAACTCTGGTGTGTGCAGGAGGACCTTGACTTGGGTCTGGTGTCCAGGTGTCCAGGCAGTGCTCTAAGCCTTATGGTGGGACCGAGAGGTGGGGCTCAGGTGAACATTTCTCACGTTTCAAACAGATCAGTTGTCTTTCTAACGATCCCTGGACAAAAGCCAGATCTAACGGTCTGGAACAAAGATGGCTGTTTTTCCCTAGAAAAACTCATAGAAAACCCCATACACGTGTGGGTGAAAGTAGAGCCTGTGTTCCATCCATGGAGCTAAGCCAGAGCCAGGTAACCGTACCAGGTAACAGCCCAGTGCAGATCATCTTCCAGGGGCAGAGAGAGCCTGGGACACAGCTACAGCCACCAGGCTTTTCCTGGAGCAAAACCATTATGCTCTTGCTCGGGGCTATGGAAAAGCCCCATTGATCTCAAAATTTCAAATACTTATTTTACCCATATCTTTCTGAATGAACTTGCAAATAATGTGCAGTGTAGTGGAAATGTGAAGTATTACCCTGCTTCAAAGTGTATTAATCTTTCCTGATCTTTTCAGTGTATGTGTTGTGAATGCCATTGTAGAGTGAAGGCTTTTTGCTGGGATAGGGGTGGAGGTGAAGAGAAAAGGCAGCAGTATTTACAAATAGATTCTGCAAATTGTACTTCAAAAGAGATGACATCTTCTGTAATTGCAGATAAGTGTTTTCTTATTTGTTTTCTGCCAGAAATATATTAAATTATACTCACTGCCCCTAGCTTGTCTATAAGCCTTTTTTTCTTACTGGCCATAGTCCTATTCCCAGCAATCCTTTAAATTCCTCATTTTTCATGCAACTACTTTTATCCTCTATGCTGTTAGTGTGCTCTGTGGCTTTTCATTGGTGGAATGGATCCCAAAAGTATCATTCTTTTTATTACATTTCAGCAATATGTGGATAGTATAGTCCTTCCTCTTTGGAGGTCAGAGAGAATGATCTATTTACTTCCTTCTAAATGGAGGATAATTCTGTTTTTGCTTGGCACTGAAACTTTTCTATCAGACACCTTCCTGGAGACAATACTGTAAAAGCCAGATTTTTAGCAGATTTGAACACTTTCTGCAGTTCCCCATTGAAATATCAAATTAGATCTGAAATGATTTTCTTCTGCACTAGTGTCATTTTGAGATTGCTTTATGCCAGGGCCTTTGATGCCAAATTTCATCCTATGGTGAATTCTTACAAGTAAACTCTCAAAAGCAAATTTTACAATAGACTTACTAACTGGCCCTTGGTTCCAGTAGTGCCGCTTGTGGGCTCAGTTAAAAAGCAGGCTCGATGGGTATGAGACCATAAGCACAGACTCTTTTTAGAATACAAACCTTAAAGCTCCTCTGTAATTTCTACTCCCCCAAAGCTGCATTCTGCTCTTGCCAAATGTATACGTTAAGAGGATGAGTATACCTCGTATCAGGAAATGTGAATGAAATGAGGAGTGAATTGTGCTGATTAAAACGCAGGCGTAAATTTCTGTATACGTGGCTGGTAAACTAAAATTACTTCATGAGCTGGGGATTGGGAATGGATGAATACAACTGCCTAATTGAGATTTTTCTTTAATCAGTTTGCAAATACTTGTGACTCCCTCCTTTTGCCTCCTCTGAGCCTTCACGCTTTTAAAAGGGAACCAGTTTTGACTTGATACAATCTTGCTGAAATCAGTGGAGAATTTTCATTAAATATAATAGTGTTTAGAACAGGATCCAAACGCTTATTATTGGGAAAAAAAAATAGAATTCTTTGTGTAGTTTTCAATTGGGTTTTCATTCCAGAACTGCACAGAAACTCTGAAACTGTGGGTGTTCTGATAAATATATATATGGCAACATATGACCTCGGTGACCAACCTCAGGCAAAAGAACAGCTCATTCTGAACAGTAGACAATGAAGGCAATAATTGATCCAATAGGTAGATCCTGAGCTTCCAATGACATAAACCAGATTTGAATAAAACACTTGTTCAAGAGTTTCATTTTCCTTTAAAAGATAGAATAATATTTCACAGAGTTTTTTAAATCTAGATTTCTTTATGAAAAATTCATAGTTAATAAAAAAGTGTGAATTTGCAAGGTATGTTGTTTGCTTCAGTTCATTTTTCAGGTATGAGAAAAGAAACACAAAAACCTAAAAGCTTTTACTTTTTCACCTAAGATACACCCTTCAAGTTTTATTTTTCCTTTCCCAGTAGATGCGTGTATATGAAGTTTAAGATAAAACTTTAGAAATTCAATACCAACTTTTTAGATCAAGTGAGTAGAAACATACTAAATAAATAATGTTTAAAAAAATTGCAGCATATTTGTCATGGGATTGTGAGGCAGGTTAATCTATAATATGAAAGATGGGTCTCTTGTCCAGTTCCAGTAAGGCCAAACTAACTGCCCTTGCTTACAGTAACCAGTAAAGTGTAGGATATAAATGGTCAGGATACATCAGGATGATGTACAGTATAGCAATGCAGCAGCTTATGGTATTGCAGCCTTTATCTCTGCTGCATACATTCTGTGGCTTAAAAATTATGCTTAGTATTAATACGATTTCTATGGGGAATAGAAATAGAATGCTATAACTAAGTAATGCAAATATATTTATGAACTCATTTTCTTTCCAACATGTCAGATTAATTATGACCATCTTTCTTTCATTTAATATTTAAAAACCATGAAAAAGTATGACTAGAATTTATACCTATTAAAAATGACTTTTAGCTATACCCAAAACCGGTCTGCAGTGTTCCTACAGTGGTTTTTTTCTGTTGAAAAGACCTAAATCTGAAATCTAGCAAGATTGTTTTGTAACTTTAAAATTTAAAAATAGTTACTTGAAAGTTCTGAAGGGAGACGTGGTCACAGTAATAGTAAAATTTCATAGCAGTATCACAAAATCATACTGCTTATGCATTTCTGGTGTTTAGAATTTACATGTTTTTCTCATTAGGGATAAAGGTACAGCATCAATGTTACACTTCATCTGTACCACTGTGGGACTCCACTGATAGATGTAGTTCTGCTCAGCTTGCTCCTACTCCTGCCATTTATTTTCAGAAGGGTTAGTAGAAATGCACCCACAAGAGCAGTTGGGTTCAGCATAATATTGGTTGGAAAAATATCTCCTTTTGAAAAAATGGTAGTTTTTTGATAGATGGATGAGGCAGGGGAAGAGGAGGGAAATGCTCAGACAACCTTGGTGTTTGACTGCTGTTGCACCAAATTCAGTGAGTGTAAAACCAAATCCTAAGATAAAAACAAAATGACCTCATGTTGTGAAAATGTTGTGTTATAGAATACGCAATCATATATTTAACTTAAAAAAGAGTGCTTCTACAGCATTTTTTCTACAAAATAGATGAAAAAATCTTCCTCTGAAGTGAATCATTGTTATCTGATCTTTCAGTATGGTTCATTTTAATACCTAGTACCTAGGAAACAAAGCAGGAAACTTTGAGAAAATATATTGATCTTTCAAACTTATTATTTTCTTGCACATGTAAGAACTTTCAGATATTTGACAGAAAAAAAGAGAGCCGTCAATAGCTCTGAGTTAAAGAGACTTAGGGAGAGATAATGGACTTTGTTATGTTTGAGTCTGCCATAATAATTCATTATCAAATTGCAAAACTATCTTCTGCAATGCCATATTCTAATATGGAGGCTGAGACACTCTGAAAAAAAAGAATGAGGACATGACTGCTAAGTCCTAGTATGAAAAATGAAGGGGAATTTTGTAGATGTTTCATACATTGTGGCTTACTGTTTGGCTTACTGTTTGGCACAAAATACTGCTCTTTTAAAATCATTTGTGCTATTGAAAGTCAAATTTAGATATGCCAACATTAGGAATATACACAAAGTGCATATTGGCAAGCAGAATGTACGATAGCTAAGAATCCACAAAATGAATGAAAAAGTGTGGAAAAAAAATGAAGAAAATCAACATAGAAAAATTTATAGGAATGTTTAATTTGGAACTGATCCTTGAAGGTGGTTATAGCAACAACTGCTTTTAAGTATGGCAACGCTCAGGGCTATTTTTTGTTGTTGTTTTTAATGCTGAATATTAATATTCATTGTGCATGTTTTACTAAAGTGCTGAAGGGAATCAGAACCCTGTTTTCCAAGGTATTGAACAGGTATGTAGAGAATTTCCAACCCTGAGCAGATGTTATTAATCATATATATATATATAAAACCTACATCCCAAACTTGAGCTAGTGTAATTACTGGGAAGTGTTTAGGAGCCAGATTTCCCCTTTTGTAACGTAGGGTAGCACCTCTGAATGGAGAGTTTGTTAATTTACTTCTGTCTTCAGAGCTGTGTGGTGAAATTTCTCGTGAAAGTTATTGAGCTTACTGCTCATCAAGAGACCACCTCGCGTCTGGTTTTTCGAGTGTGAGACTGTGTTAGGAAAATACCTAAATATGTCACTTCATTGGCATTGCTTGCATACATCACTGATAGGTGGACTCAAATGAGGAAAATTACACTTCAAATGGAGAAAATTACTAGGAATATATAGTAAGATTTCCAGTAAGAACACTGATTTGCAAGGATGCTGCTGTCTGGAAAAGGACAACAGTCAGCTTGGATGAGAGATTCCTCCGTCCTACATTTGATTAGTAACTGCAAGTACCAATGTGACTGTGGTTCCTACTACAACCTTTTACAGAAGTTACTTTCCCTCTTGTTTTAAGGACTGGAGAGCTAGTTTCTGCTTGCTGTTTAGGAAATCTTAGAAAAATTATTACAGGTTGAAGCAAAAAGCAGTGAGAACAAACCTAAGAGTAAATCATAATTCTGACAGTGAGCTTCCTTTGGAAAATAGCATATCATTTCATTTTATGACTTGTTCCATCAAATAACATGGAAGATGTTAATACAAGGTGATATTTGTCACAGTACATCATCCTGGAGATTGACAAGAATCAGAAAGGAAAACAGCAAAGCAAACTAAGCCCCTGAACTTATAAGGGGATCTGCATGAGCAGAGAGAGAGTGATGTCCGACTACAAACAAATAGATGAACAACAGCGTTGATCCTTTTTCCAGACTGGGACAAAAGCATCTTGAAATTACATGACCCTAAGAAACTAAATACAAAAATACATGCTTATGGTAAAATGTGGACTATTTCTACTGCTCACCCTGAAAACAATGAGTCCTTTGTAGCTTCTTTTATGTGAAGAAAACATGAAATACTTTCTAGTGATCTAGCTAATACTATAACTATTTATACTCAGAATGAATTTCACAAGACAGGGAGATAATACATTATAAAATATGAATACCAGTTTCATTTTTTTCATGGTAATAATAGATGAAAAATTCCATCATAAAAAAGTGAATTGATCAATGAAACTCTTTGCATATTCTTGAGTGGAATTCTTTGGAGATGCAAAGTCAATACAGTTTCCCTTTATTTCTTTGTCTTTTAAATCTGTGATGATTCCCACTTTATCAATGGTCATGGCAACACACAGCTGAGGCAGATTTTTGTTATAAATAGCTGACTTTGAAAAAGAAACTTAGTGGATACCATATCTATTGAGAGAGCTGTAGTGGCTGTTAGTGAACTGGTGTAACTATAGAGCAGTTACATTTATTGTGCTTAGAGGGGGCCTGTCATCATCCCATCTCTTTTTCAATCCTTTTGTACTTTGGTCCTTCACAGGACATTATAGAATTCAGATATTTGTTAAATGAAAACAATGTCTATTGCTTTAAGCTAGTAACTCAACCTTTAAGTTAGATCTTAGAGATGCTGTTAGATCTTGCACTGTGAGATAATATCTGCATTTGAAATTTTCAAACCATTCCAGCAACCCTTCTTCATTGTCAACATCGGTGGCCTATTACTCTCAGTTACTATTTTTAACAAACAATTACTTAGTTAGAGGATACTCTCTTCTATTACTTGTAAGGAGAGGTCTTGTCAGAGAATACAAGAATTGACTGAATCACCTTTATTCATGCCTTTGTGGACTCCATCAAAAATTACAAGCACTGACTTGGACAAGAGGAAGAAAGTAATAGCTGTTTTACTGTGTAATATGTAAAACACTGTCCTGCAGAAATCCAACCACATCCTGGGCTGCATGAAAAGAAGAGTGGCCAGCTGGTTGAGGGAGGTGATACTCCCCCTCTATTCTGCTCTGGTAAGACCCCACCTGGTGTACTGCATCCAGCTCTGGGGCCCCCAATGTAAGAAGGGCATAGATCTGTTGGAGCAAGCCCAGAGTAGGGCCATGAAGGTAATCAGGACCACAAAAGGGCTGGAGCATCTATCCTGAGAGAGTTGAGGTTGTTCAGTCTGGAGAAGCAAAGGCTCTGGAGAGACCTTATTTTGGCCTTCCAGTACTTACAGGGGGCCTAGAGGGAAGGTGGGGAAGGACTTTTTATCAGGGAGTGTAGCAATAGGATTAGGAGTGACAGTTTTGAACTGGAAGAGGGGAGATTCATATTAGATAGTAGGAAGAAATTTTTAACTGTGAGGCTGGTGAGACACTGGAACAAGTTGCCCTGGGAAGCTGTGGATGCTGCATCCCTGGAGGTGTTCAAGACCAGGTTGGGTGGGACTTTGAGCAACCTGCTCTAGTGGGAGTCTAGCAGGCTGCCCATGGCAGGACAGTTGGACCTAGATGCTCTTCAAGGTCCCTTCCAACTCTTAATTTCAATCTCCTGCAATGGCCTTTGGTTGTTTTTCTTTTTTTGTTTCTTTTGGTCTCTATCGGTCACCCTCAGGATCATAAGCATATTTGCATACCTGGGGGTTTAGCTGCCAGGGATGAAGGACAGCTCAGATAGGGTGCCCATGTGCAGTGGTGAGATGTCTCAGATAGGGTGCCCATGTGCAGTGGTGAGATGTCTCAGTGAAGGCCAATGCTGCCTATGCTCCCCATCTGCTTTAAGTTTAGGCTTTCACCCTTGCTTTCCACCTGCTATGATTATTTTTGTACAATTTCTTTACTGGAGACCAACACAGAAATATGGAAATTAGGTTAAAATCTTATTTATAAGTGTGTGTGTACATATATTAAAAAATGTAACCTGTCAGTATCGGCAGGATTATTACTTTAGTATTTTTAACACAGATTTCATGCAATATACTGTATTTTATGCTACATATTTTAAGTATATTTATAGGTTAACAAATATATTACATGTATTTGTAATTACATATAGCAAAGATATAGATTACTGCCATAAAATTGGTTTATTCTTTTTTGATACTATGAATCATACCATTTGTGCGACTTAAAAATTAATTTTGAGGAACGCCTCATTGCTTATAATTATTTCTCTAATAATTATATTTTTCTCTTAGTTTCCAGATCTAAGGAAAAACTCCAGCCTGTTTCATTTCAAAGACATTTGCCTAAAGAAAGAACTGTGAAGACCATGAGTGAAATTGTCATTAATCTACAGTTCAGAGCTGTGTTTCTGCCATCCACACTCACATGGATAGCGGCTAACTCTGCAGGTAGAACCATTTTTTTATGACCTTATAAATGTTTAAAAATATTTATTAGTTTCCCATCTCATAAAACTTGATTTTGGGGCATATTAGCCTAAAAATATCCCAGTAATAATAATAAATCTCCCACATTTATTTAGCACCTTTCTTCTTAATGCAAAATACATTAAAATTTAGTCCATAATGATCTAACATATTATTCATTGCATCTTGAATTTCTGTGATAACTCTGAAATGCCTTAAGTCACTACTAGATTTTGTATTAAATTACCCAGTTAATATCTTTATGTTGTTCTGAGGTAAGTGTCCAGTCACAGTGTCTGTAGTAGAGAAAGAGCATCATCCTGTTCCAGTCCATGCTTTGGTGCATACTTTAAATTTTGATTAGAACTGAAATATGCTTCTTAATAACATAAGAGTCTGAGTATTTTAAGTTGTAAAGTAAGGGGGAGGAAATAATGTCTTTTTGTAAAAAATAGTTTTAATGAAGAGACATGGATCAGTCACGAATTGTATTTCTTCTCTTGCATTATAATATCGAAAATAGAAAAGTAAACATTAAATGTAGAAGGTTGTACAAAATATTGTATTTTATTCAATGACATATGAATAATTTTATTTATGCAAACTCAGAGTTTCCTTATGCTTGGGGGATTAGTGACTGTGGTAGATAAAGTCCCTTCCACGGGTGCCTTGGTGGTTGAGGTGTGGGTGCAGATGGCAGGTTTATGAGGAGCCGATGCCAGCAGGCTCTGCAAACTGATGTTGTGTGCCAGCAAGGAGATGAAGGCAACATAGCTTTGGAAATTTGAAGGCTATCAGCCTTGACAAAGGTGACATTTGGAGTTAAAACTATTTAGTTTTACCACCTGAGGAATTCCTCGTACACGGGGAGTAGAAGTACTCAAAACATATTTGTCTGCAGGTAGATCTATGCGTCTTTTCCGTGTTGTATTAACAGGGCCTTAACAGACACTTAAATCATTGCAGGATACTTTCTGTAACTCATGCTTTGGTGTGGATTAATTGCATTTCAGAACCTGAAAGTGCATGTACAGATGGTTCTGGAGGAGGTTGGTAACAAGCTTAAAGCTAGTGCCAGGTTACATGGGAAATTTTGGTACAGATGGTATGTATCCATGTATTTGTGATTGAAGAGACAAATCTGATATTTCATGTGGCTTTCGTAAGACTGTTCTTTTAGAGCATTCAGGAATGGTCATTTTCTTCTGCTATAAAAATCTGATCCATTGGGCAGAACATGCAGGTTTAGATAGTTGGCGTTTTTTCTTTTCTTATTTTTTTTTTTTAAATTCAGAACTCGGGGCGGGGGGGGGGGGGGAAGATGTATTTCCCAGCTTCCTGAGGCCCCCACCCCCACTGGTATTCTGCCTAAAATAAGAGCAATTTGATAGCTGAAAAATATCAGATAGTTATAGGATATACTCGTAATATCAGATACTTCTTGTCCCTTCCCACCATTTATTCTCTTCCAGAAGGTGTTCTCACAGACTATGGTTATGCTTCCACTTGGTTGTGCACTGGGCTGATATTGTGTCTATGGACTTGATATGTCTGTGGACTGATATGGACTGATGATTGGTATGTCCAGAGACTTGATATGTCCAGAGACTTGATCATATGTCTATGATACCTGGTTGTTTTGACCCACTACCATATATGTGTTTTCAGAGGACACAAGTTGATGTGTCATCAGTTAGATGACAGTGCTGGGATTGGGGTGACCCAATAATTCCTTGCTGTTGCTGGGTAGAAGCAAGTTTGGAAAACTGCAAGCTGCAGGCCTAAGTGGAAAACCAGCAGTGTTGGAGTATTGCACTGCCAAGTCAGCCTGTTCAAGGCTGTCTGAAGTTTGTGATGAGGATATATGAAAAAAATAATTATTATCTGTCAAGAATGGGAATTTGTATAGGAACATAAGGCTATGTGTGGAGGTATACACTGTCCATCAGAAGAGCTGCTTCAAGGTGATTTATATGTCTATTGAACATAGGGGCTGATCATAAAAGCACAGTTTAAATTTAAAAAGCAACAAGAAACTTATAGCGTACAGGTTGTTTGGACAGACATGCCTAATTCCCTAATAATCAGGTTAGTGCAGAGGACTAAAGATAGCAATAAGTGAAGAAAACGTTTGAGGAATGATAAGAGGCTGACCTTTTAGCTCAGAGCCAACAAGTAACTTCTGAGCTTCTTAAAATCTTGACCTAGACTTTCCACTTTTATGGACCTTGTCTTCTGACACTTAATCTATGACTATTCTTAGCTAGATAGAGCAGTCTGGATATGTTTTTGTTGTCATGGTACAGATGGAAATAATATACCTATATTCCTTCCATAGTAATAAGATTTTAGTCATATACTGGATAATTTAAAATAATT
>BJBW01001322.1:432073-479119 GCA_004320125.1 Scolopax mira
TTCTTAAAAAAAAAATAAAAATAAAAATAAAAGTCATTTGAGATTCTGTCTGCGACTCTTACCTGTGTGGCAGTTACTGAAATGCTGATCTCACTGCAACCACAGAACTCAACTTTTTGCTCTGTGGCAGGGCACTTTGAAACTTTTTTCTTATTATGTGTAACAAAATAGTAAAGATGATGAAAACCCAGTTCTTGAATAATTATGTTTCAGTTAAAATCAGAAAAGTAAACTCAGATAATTATCTTAATGTGACATAGACAGTTGACTTTGTATGTTAGATCTCATACAGCCTTAAAAAAATTGGGAGAATGCAGTAATGCCAAACCAAGAGAGTAGTTGTTGTGGTTTAATTGTCTTCAAGAGCAGCATGATCATCCGGAAGTCAAATACGTTGCTTGCATTTGGTCTTTTGGGGAAGGGTACATTTTACAGTCAGAAGATCCTTTTACACAGAAATAATTGTCTGGGTTGATGCTGCATAAAGGCTAGAGTTTTTTCAGTAATAATGGGTTCCTAATCTTTGAATGCTGGACTTCAGTCTATAGTAGTCAACTGATAATTATTTTCAAACCCAAAAGTTCAACATGCTTATGTATATTTTTGATAGTAGCTGCAGACAAAAAAAAATTATAAAAAATTGCTTTTCCCTTCGAATGAGTTGGTGCATTTTGCAAAGGAAGAATGTTATACAATAACTGCTCATTTAAGAAGTAATTAACCTTCTTATGCTATTTGCATTATTAATGTACTAGAGTTATAATGTCCTAATGTATCTGAATTTCTATTAATGTTTTCTTCACTAAATAAATAAAAGTGATTCAATTAATGAGATCACATTTGTTTAATTGTTCATCGGGATCCTCTTTTTCCTCTCATCCCAAGACCTGATAGTTTGTTAAATAGAAGCCCTTAAATGGATGGCATTTTGTGATAGGTTTTGAACCTAATTATATCAAATGTCATAGCATTATTTATTTAAAAGGCTTTTCAAGATTACTGTACAAGGAAAAAATGTGTTTTCTTCTTTTTAAAGTGGTTATAATTTTCTATTATATTCTTCGAATTTGTTTAGCACTTTCACACATGCCCTTAATCAAGTTTACTTTTAGAATCTTTTAAGAATGTTTCCTTTAAAGGGAGTTGGTTTTGTTTACTGCTACTGCTTCATCCCTTTCTGAAAAGATCTCCTAGAAATGGAATCCGTGTAACGTTATGCTTGCTCTGAAAACCTTGGCATGGTTTCCAAGTACCAGAGAGAATAAATATTGTCACATAAAAGAAGTAATGACCAAAGTAATCTATGTAATTTAATAGGTTTCTTTTCAACTAAAAGACACTAGATAAATAGAAAAATGTAGGCTCTGTGTAAAGCATGTATACTTTGGTGAGGGAAGAAACTAATTCTTAATATATTCATTTGTGCATTGGCTGTAACTTGGGGCTTCTACAGATTTGTAGTGCACTGAGAGAGAGTAGCTGAAAAACTACCGAGCTTCTGCTATGTAGAAATAGCAAGAACTGTGTTACAGGAGCAAAGAAGTAGGACTACCAATTTAATGTTCTCATTTCACCGCATTTCAATTACTCTAGCAAGAAATGAAGTGTTCAACCATGACTTAACAAAAAATTTTAAAAAAGGAGAAAAATTATAATTAAAAAAATTAGCAATTTTTCTTTAAAGCCAAGGAGTCTTTAGTTTTGAGAAGTTAAAACTAATGATTAAAAAAACTATTGAAAAATACAACACAAAAAGTGTTTTCAACAGCCCATACCTACTCCCAAATTATGATTTAAATTTTTTTACAAAAAGGGGTTAGTAGTATAGTCATTCTCCTTAAAGATATTGATGGAGATTTCACCCGGCTCTACTGGCACTGCCTAATGTTTAATTTTGTATTAATACATTGGGTTTCCAAAGGAGGTCAGCAAAGACAGCTTGGGTGTCTTTAATCATTCTATAGCATCCTGGAAAAAGCTCAATTAACTCTAAACTGTAGAAACGTAGCATTGTTTTTTTGCAGCTGTTTGTTTGTTTGAAATGGAATTCTTATACCATTACAGAAATGCTTTTAGGCATGTCTTTGGGACTCTATAGCATTTAATGAACCCTGTTCAATATGTCTGACTTAAACAAAACCCACAACAATTTCTGAGGCTTCCATCTTTAGATCATCAGGTGACTGTTATAGTTCAACCCAGGTCATTTCTTTTTTATTGCTTTATCCCCAGAGTATCTTCAGAGAGCTAGTCTCTCACTGATTTTTCTCAGGTTCTACCTCAAAGTTTATACATTGAAATTGGTGAAACTTCGCTGATTTATACCTGTTAAGTCATCCTTTCAGAATGATACACATTATGCCACAGTAGACCAATACTGTTGTGGTAGGCTACAAACATAATGGTGCAAGATGGATGAAATAATGTATTTTTTTCTTAATATTTTGAGTCCTTGCTTTCTTTGTTATATTTCTCACACTACTGCTTATAAAAAACACATTTAAGATCATATTCTTCAGAACTCTTAGTTTGTGCATAATATCTTCTTTGCAACTATGAAATGCAGCTGGAGGCTCCCAGCTCTAGGGAACCCAATACAGAAATGAATGTGTAGCTGTGTATTCTTTTTAGAAGTATTTTAACATCACTGATAAGAAATAGGTCAAATAAAATCTAAATGTCCAAATCTGTCTGTTAAGGTGTGTGCATCAGATCATTTTATTTTTAAAGTTATGAATCTTTCCATTTTTAGTTGCTATATTGCATATAAAGTTAAGTTTATTTTGTTGGGATTCTCTAGTCCTTAAGTTTTGAGCAAATGCCACCCCCCAAAAGATTTGAACTACAAGCTGATGCTCTGTGTTGCCATGTTTGAATGCTACACTGTTGTGAAAAAGACAACAGGTTTCTTAAATAACCTGAGCTACCCTTTACCTTTCAGCCTTAAACACATATAAAAGCATTGAACTCTTCACCAGGGGAAAGATTATCTTTCCAACTCACATGAATCTGCTTGTCAGCTGCTATTAGAAATATGCCAGTACTAAAATACTATTCAAAACTACATGTTGAGTATCATTATAACAGTTGTTGGTATCAGTTTAAATCTCTGTGGCTAGGAAGGAACAAATCATTTGGGAAGATGATTTGAATTCTTGCTAATTATCACTTAAAAGGTTCTGCAGTGATCGGTGATTGTTTCCCTGCTTTCCTCCCCAACTTTCCCCAGTTGACTTTTAGACTCATACCTTTACTGTTTTCCAGATCACACCAGAATCAAAAGTCTGTTACATCCTTAGAACATCTGTTCTTGTAGTATTTTTACCTTGGCTATAAGATCTCAATTATTGTCTAAAACTGCTATTAAACTAACCTGCATATGTTGCAAATGTCATAAAGATCTTTTAAAATACATTGCTAGATTTACAGGCATACTTTAGTGTCTAGGGTTAAAAATAACTAAAAATAATTTATGTATTATAGTAGTCTGAATGGATATAAATTTCAGTTAGCCAGTTGCCAGTATATTGTCTTTTGTAGGTTAGTATTGAGATAATGCAGAGAAATACAATCTCCCTAACTCTTTGTGGAAGAAATCCTACCTGCAGGAGAGAAAGCAATGGCTGGGGTATCCCAAAGCCTCCTGATACCAAACATTTGTTAGAGGATGTGGGCTTTGCCTAACTTATGATGAAGCCACTCCTAAATATGCACTGCTTCTGCTGCCTCAACCTCTGAGCCACGACTCTGGATCTAGCTTCAAGGTACCTGTGACAATTTGTCCAATTCGCTTTACAATTCAAAGAGGCACACAGAAAAATGCATAGATAGGAACTAGATCTGTTTGCAAACAGGTTGGTAATCAATATATTTGACCAACATATATCTGACCGTGGCATAATTCTCCACAGCATTTGATCTTAGGCTTGTTCGATCTCCATTGGAGAGAGCCACAGGGAAAAACCTCACAGACTTTTTTACCTCCCATGATTTTGCCCTTCCTTTTTCAAATCTTACTGGCAATCTGTGAGGAATGTGAATTTTATTTTATTTTTTTTCCTCCGGTCACAACCGCACTGAAAATTACTTGGTCCTAAATAATTGATTTTTATTTTGGTGGGAGTTCCTATAAGAATGAAAGGCTGGAAATTTACAGTAAAACAGAATTGCAGAATTGACAGTGGCCTGAACTTTAAAAGCATACCAATATTCCGTAGTTTCTATGAAAACTTCCTAGACCTTTCCAACACCATTCATAAATCCTGACATCTCATCTTAACTACACCATAAATGAAACTGATTTTTAACTCACCTTACCACTTAATTTCCTTTCCCTGAAATCCAATAATTTTAAGATTTACAACTGGCAAAATATCTGTGTAACATCTGAATTATAACAAGTATTTCTACATAACAGTTTTCTCCGGATTGTAGGTGACAGTGTTATTCCTTACTTAACAGAACAGAGATGCAAGTCCAAAGAATTAATTTCCAGTACTTCTAGATCAATGTTTTTAATTCTAAACCTCATCTGCAGATACTCTGTGATTCAGAATCAGCACCTTTAAGAATAATAGTAAGAGGGATAACACAAATACCAACTACTGGCACTGCCCAAGCACTTGAAGAAATGTTGGTACTATCCTGATTCATTAGGGCTGAGTACGGTTGTCAGTAAAGAGCCTTCTCTTACTTTCTGCATATCAGAGCTTTTTTGGTTTAATCTATCAAGGGGAGAAAGGGTTAATGGTTATTCTCTACTTGTTATTCCCCAGTTCTCTCCCTGCTTTTGAACTGAAAGAATTCCCTGTCACCACCTTCTGGTTTCATACATCCAAATAAATTTTATCAAAGATAATAGCAGGACAAAGAGGAAATAGAAATTCAGTTGAATTCCAAGCTTTGTACATGAAGATTCAAATGAAAAACCATTGCTTTAGGAGCATTGTAAATGTCATTTAGTCAAATTGAGATAAAAAAACACGCTTTATATTATCTATCAATCTAATATTATTTAATCTAATCCAATTTAGGAATAGATACAATACTAAAGAAAGAAAAGGACATCTGCATTGATTCTGAATCTCCAGGAAGCATTGATTTAGAAAAGTATGTAATTTTCTGTCATCATACTTGGGGACAAAGGTCTGAACCATTCTCTGTAAATCACTGTAGGAATATTACTTTATGAATTGCAATTGTTTGCATGTGGATCTAAAAAATTTATTTTCTTTGTACAGATAAAGTAGCCTAGTTTATCTGAAAGGCAATCTTTGTATTCCTATTTCATGAGTGAGAACATCGTATATTTGCTATGGGTATGTGCTGACATATTGTTCAGTGACAGAGGTGGTGTTTCAGCTTTGCTCCCTCAAAATAAAGTTAATCAAAATAGAAAACTGAAGAAGAATTCTTTTTTTTTCTGGCAGGTCCATATTTTTTAAAATACCTGCTTCATGACACAGGAAGATGGGTAGATTTAGCATGTTTGTTCCAGGACTGTGAAACTAATATTTCTCTGTCAACATTCTCTGCCAGCTACTGTACCAAACCTGTACCAAAGGGGAGAGGATAAAGAAAGGAAAGAGTTTGAATCACTTCAAGTTATTTGTTGCTATTGGTGTTCTCAACCATCCTCAGAGGTTTTATTGAGTCCCTGGGGAAAAAGAACCCAACCTCTCCTTCCCAAATAAACATTATGCTGGTCTATGAATAATGTCATGTAATTAAAGAAAAACCCTAAACCACAACTCCTATTTTCTTGATATGTTATGGACATGAACTGCATTTGTGAATGTATTTTGGAATTTATGCTACTGGAATTAAAGCTGTCATCTTTTAAACGTCTGCAGATCTTTCAGCATTGATGGATTGCTAAAGTGTTTGCATATAATGAATATAAGATTATACAGATAATGCAAAGCATTTCCAATTCTAGGCTGATGTCCCCGATCCTTCACCTTTATTGTCTTTCTTTCTATGAAGAGTAAAAATAAACAGAATGTACATATATACATATATGAAAAAAAAGAGAGCACAAATTTCCACATGACAATTCAGAATGGAACAGAAAATTAACTTTTAAACCTTAATTTTAAGGTTTCCATCTTCTTTGAAAAATTGTACTTAAGTGGCATTTTCTACCTTCTATGCAATGGGAGAAGAAATGGCACAGTAGTCATCAAACTTGAGGGCCTCTTATCCACTAACAATCCACTAACAAAGATTGTTGTGTGTGTTTACTTCCTATTTGAAGACTTGGTTAATTTTGCAATAAAATTAAAAAGCAAGTTAAACTAAAGTTTTAGATTACGACATGCTAAGGCAGCACTGAATCTTAGAATCATGAAAAGGTTAGAGTTGGAAGGGACCTTAAAGATCACGTAGTTCCAAGCCCTGGGCACAGCTTTATACAGGAGGATATTTTGATCCCCTTCAATAAATACAGACAATCTAAGCTACTGGTTTCCTATTTTCTTGTAGTCCCCAGTTTCTGGTCTGTCTGGTAGGTATTTGTGATGTTCAGCAGCATCCCACTGGCAAGAATGGCACCCGTGTTTCTCAGCAATGTTTCTGTTGTTTCACTGCTACAGTGCAATTTGCTTTCATATGACAACAAATACTTTTAGGTTGAATTAAAAGCTGAGTCAGTGATCTTGTGCAAATCTGTATCTATCTGATTTATAGATCACCACCGTAGGAAATTCTGTCTGGAAAGCTGTTTTGATGGGCGGCATTTCAGGAAAAGACAGACATAAACGCATGCATCAGAAGAAAAAAGTAAAGAGCTGACTGCTCATAATGTATTTTTCTGCCAAATGATCTTTTGCTAAACCGAACCACCCACAAGAGTTTTGGTTCAATTTCTCTCCGTGTTAGATTTTCTTCACATAAGTTACTTGCAATTGTAATGTGGGTACCTGGCAGTTTTAGTTTATACTATAGTGAGCTGTTACCACATTACGTATTTACATCAGTTTTGAACGGTGCTTGTTGCAAGCACTTGATTGAGTGTGTTAAACATGTTTCTGACATGTTATAACACAGTTGCCCTTAAGAGCTCTGACAATCCGAGAATTTCAGTCGCTTATATGATCAGAACCTTTATTTTGAAGAGTGCTTCAATAGCAGCAGTGTTGAAAATCACTCATCCTTAGCAGAGTGACAGCATTGTATTAATCGTGTTTAAATAGGTACAGCACAGGCTCAAACCACTCTGAATATAAGCATGGTCTGAATTTTTGAGCTTGGAGGATAACAATAATGAGACACTTCAGAGAGGAGGGGCAAACAAACATGCTACATATGTTTATTTTACCCCAGCTATTGATCACGTGGGTTTCTCAACTGTCTGACAGAAAATATTTTCTCCTGACTCGTAACTGCTGTCACATAATTTTAAGTAGCCAAAAAATACTGAGGGGATCTAGAAATAAATTTATACCAGTTATATCAGAGGAATTCCTTGCATGTGTATCACAACACTTATCTTTCAGGCAAGCCAGGCTGCCACAGCAAAGAAGGAATAGAGGTCCAGGTCTTCTCTTTTTGACTGTGTTTTTGGTTTTCTTTTGCTTTCTTCTGTCCTTTTGTCTCACAATAAATCAATATGGAATGAGATTGGCTTGCTGGACAGCAAGCTGGTACCTGATGAAAACAACTTGAATGGAAATGGAAAGCAAAAAATAGAGTGAAATTTCTTACACTCTGAAAATAACTCAACTAGTTTAACCATGCTATTAGATCCCCTCAAAGAAAACAGTTGGGAAATTCATTATGGCTTTCAGTCTCCATCACATTACTTAGTAGAATCTGTAGGATTATTTTTTAAAAACAAATAATGTTGAATATATATTTTTTCCTCTAACTACATTAAACAAATCTATGCAATCATTAGTGGTGGAACAGCATTTTCTGCATTCAGCTAGTACATTAAAAGAGTTGCCATGCTCATGTCATAAATAAAACACCCACCCACTCAGCCTTAAATACCCACAGGCCCACTTTTCATGTGCTCTGTATGCATGACTACACTAAAGTTAGGTTTATCATGTGCCATAATAACGCATATTAAAGATGTTTATCATAAAAGGATAAAGGAGTCTGTGGTGAGTATTGTTTTCTGCAGTATTCCCAAGCCTGAGGAATTAGTTGGTGTAAACTGTACAGGATCTCCACATTTTGTAGGTGAGTTATGAAAACATGAATGAGAGCATCTAGTATGAAACTGAGAAAAATGATTGAAGGCTGTGCTGACTTGCAAAATAAATGGTGCCTGTTCGCACTGTTATAAACTCTGCTTTCCTTTGTGGAATCTCTTTCTTCCTTGACAATGAAGTATGTATTTTCTGAGTAACAACAGACTCATGCATCCATAGCAAAAAGGTACCATTGTAGCACCTAGTTTGACTTCCAGTCTACCACAGGCCATTTATGTTTCACTAAGCCATTTTGATAGCTTCTTTAAACATATATTCTTCATCTTCTCTCAAGCCTATACTATTGTTTTAAATAATTTAACTTTGGAGATGGATAGAAAGATTAAGAAGTGACCATCAGCACTGATGTTCTTTAAGGTGTTTGGAACTGGCTATTGTGTAAAGCAATAGTGAGCTGGGTATCAAGCCCCAACAGCCCCAAACACTAGTGGGTGAGCTGGTCCTAAGCAGAAGATAAACATTCAAATGCTCGTGTATTATTCAAGACCTTCAGAATATTCCAAGCATGAAAAATCATAGATAGCTGCTTCTCACAAATAAAAAGTTTCCTATCTTATGAGCTGGAGGTGATTTAAACAATTTAGAAGTGATTTATACATCACTTAGGGTGATTTAAATAGAACTCTCCACAACTCTCCCCCGGCTTTCTGAAATATATAAACAGTGTTTAATCTGTGAGGCCATTTTTAAAGAAAAAATCATTTCTCACATTCAATAAACAAAAATTTATTTGTTCATTATTTATAAAAGTCATCCTAATTTTGTACAACAATGGCAGTAAAATCAAAACAATATGCTCCTACTTACAATGGAATTTTTATAAATCCTTTGCCTGCTAAGTCATATTTGATGGGATTTTTAGCTGTTTCACCAGTACTTGCAGAATGCAGTCTGCTCAGAATAGTGAGTGACTTTCTCCTAATTCAATAAGCTGTTCGACCATAGGACATTGACAACTGCTTTTGTGAAATCCAGTATGAATTGACTTGTGCAAGTCAATTAGAATTCAATATTTGGTTAGAGATTCTAATGCACACAGCATCCAGACACCTAGTCAGTCAGATTCTCTCAACACGGATGTGTGTAGATTTATTTTACCTGTAATTTGTTTATTTACCCTATCACAAAATGAAATCCTCACAACATTTAATCTATTGTCCGTCCACATTAAAGGTATCTTATTCAGTCCTCTCCTGCCATTTTCTATCAGTGTGCAGAATTCCTGCTGGTAGATAATTGTATTACAATATGCAGTAAATCCATAGCAGGAGAAGTAGTCTAAACCCAGCTCAGTACTTCTGTTTTCCTTCTTACTGAGCAATGAAGAACTGATTCCTCCATCCCTCATTACTGCCAGTCCTTCAAAGTCATCTACAGATGTTCCTTGTCAAACTGGCTGGAGGCTTTTATGGCCATATAACAAGCATGGCACAGCTGGCACAGGTTCCATCAGCGTAAACACAAAGTGTATGGGGATTTTGGTTGACAGATAAGTAATTTACAATTGCGGACACAAGGTGGACTGCAAAAAAAACCAACCAAAAAAAAAAAAAAGGAGTGAGGATCTAGATAGATTAAAAAAAAATAAATGATGGGTTGAATTCTAGTTATGAAGATACCAGAACATTAAAAATTAGCAATCAAAAAACCAAATTAATTCAAATTTCTGTGAGACTGTATGTTTTCAGGCTCTTCAAGCCTTGTTTTATTCTCTAGACTGCCCCAGAACACACTGCTGTGTTTCCCTTCTCTTTCTGTTTCTTCATTCCCATTTTTCCCTTCAGCACGGCAGATGAAATTGCAGTGTGCTTTGAAGCCATCACTTATTTCTTTTGCTTTTATATTTTGAGAAGAGAAACGTAGCCCTTCTCACCACTATTGTAGAAGAAATCAGCTGGATATTTCTGAATGCACTGCTCAGTGTTGGGGAGCAGCGAGGGCACCCTCACAGCCATGGCCATCCCACCATCCTGGCCAGGGAGAGTGACCAGCCAGGGACAGGGATGGACTCAGGTTTGGATTGTATTACCTGACTCTGGAAAAAGGCTTCTTCCAGGGCCACACAGGTACTTTTGGAAGAACATAACAGCAAAATGTTTCCTCAATGTAGGGTTACTGTCTTCAATAATATATTAACATCTTTGAAAATCCATCTATTTTTCTCAGGTGTCCCCGCCTCCTTTTGATTCTGACTGAGAATGTAGACTGAAATGTTGCATTAGGTATTTTAATAAGATCTGAATACGTGATACCTAGCTGCAGAAATATGAATTATGTTCTCTTGATACAGAGCCTGATTTCGTATAGCCTCTATTATGGTGCAGATACTCTTCATTTCTACTGTTTGGATTATTCTTGTCAATATTTCTTTTAATTTGCTCTGGCATTCTTCACATAGAAAAGATTTTCTTGTGTCTCTGATTTACCTCTGCAAACCTTAATATGTAATCTCAGGTGGCTGAACCTAAGCCATTTCTCCTCTCATTTTCTCATTGCAAAATGTCAGAATTCCAAGTATACACTCTAAAGAATCCAAGATTTCCATGTAACAGAAATAGGAGTAAATAATGATACAGCCCAGTCTAGTTTCCATTTAGCTGTTACTGAAAACAGTGGGTATTTTTAAAAGTGCAGCTTTGCTTATCAATATTAAAAATAGATGGGAGTGTTTCTGCCCAGTATGTCCTTGCTTTTGGGGCAACAATACTGTGCTTTGTTGAACTATCAAAAATTTATTCGGAAGTGTCAGTTTATTACAGTCTTTCACAATGTAAATTGCAAAACCTTATATAAACAGTGAAGAAATCTGCATAGACGTATCACGCATGCATCTGGTTGCATCTCTGTTGTCTTGTAACCACACCATGCAACAGATAAATTTTGTGAAAATAATCAGTAGTGTTTATCTAGCTCATCAGGGATCTTCATGGGGAATTTTACTTCCTTTATTTATTTATTTTTTTAATCTTCCCCAAGCGTATAGGAAATATATCATTTTTATAGATAAAAATCTTCTTGGTAGCAAGCTGCCTAGAGGCAGAATTTCAGTTATATCCTCTAGCAAGCACTCATCTTTGTAAGTTGCCTAGGTGCAGCTCTGGGTCTTGTGGCAAGAAGTATTATTTTAAGTGGATGGGTACTACAGTACAGAAGCAGTGCTGGTGGAAGAGAAACATTTACGTCTTGTGTAAGTGTTCCTGTGTGGCAAATGCACTGACTCAAGGTCACAGGCTTCAACTGGTTAAGGAGAGTCTGGCTAGTCATCCTGGGGCAAGCAGAATGAGATTCTATGGAGCTTTTTGCCACGTAGATGATTATTACAGGAGTAGGCAGGTGGGCTGTCTTGCTGAAGATAGCTAAATTTCTCCCTAACTACTTCACAGTAAAAAACTCAGTGAAAAAATTTAGAAGGAAATCTCTGGTGTGTATATGAACTTATTAGAAAACAAACCAACCCAGTCCTATTTGTATGGAAAGGCTGTTAAAATACACACTGATGAGTCTACTTTGAATAATAATTACAGATCTCGAAGGTATCTGGGCAGGGCAGGGCAGGCTTTCAAGAAATGTGTGGCCTAAGCAGCAAGTGGGAATATATAAAACAGCAGGTTGCCACAGATTGCTGAATGAGGTGGTGAAAAGACTCTTCTCAGGAGTCTAGAGGGGACTGGGGTGTTGCTCCAGCTGCCAAACCTGTGGGGCTTTTCAAAAGTGCTCTGAACTGACTGAATTCATAGCAAGCAGAGATGAGTGCTATTTATAAGATTTTCTCTTTATATTTTGCACTGCCCAGCACACCAGGCTTTTGATGCTAAAAAATGTATCTAGTTTATGTTCTAATAAAAATCTAATTTCTGCAATATAAAACTCTTCTTGCATTTTTCAAGTTCTCTTTTTTAAAAGAAAGGTGCAGGCAAATCCCTATCAAAATTCTATCTCTCACCACACACTCTGAGATTTTAGACCACCTTGCTGATGCAGTTCCTCTTCACTTCAGGTTTCTGCCGTACTGGAAAGGGAGTTAGAAGTCCATTTTGTAACCTAAGACAGCCCAAAGCACTTTGAGGCCAGTTTTCCAGAAGACACATCCTGTAACTTCAACCTCAAAGCTGCAGGATGGTGGGAGCTCAGACCTCCTCTAGCAGTAGTAGAGCAGAGAGAGCCCCAATGCAGACAGGACACAAAGTATGAAACAAATTCAGCTCAACTATAACACAGGTGATTTTAAATGCCAGCACTTTTCATTGGTTGATCTCGGACCCCTCACATGTTGGGAATTGTCCTTTTAAATGGAGACAGTGCCCCATGCAAGACCTGATTAGGTCAGTGCGGGGTGCTATCTGGAGCCGATAGAAGTAACGTGAAGACACCTGGGACTGGCTAATCCTGGGGATGTGGACTGTGCTTCAGGAACAGCCTTTGTACACGTTGTCTCTTCCAATCTGGTAAATAAAAGTTTTGATAAGCACAGACTTGGGTAGTTGCGGATGGGGGCATCTGCTTGCTTCCTTCCTGGAGAAGGTAGAGGAGTTGAGGAAGAGGCAAAGCGCTTTTTGTGCCTGTCTCGGGCACGTGTCGTACAACTGGAGACTGGTCTCATGCTGGTGTGGCTGGAACAACTGCAGTGCAGTGCGAGCAGCCACAGGAGAACTGAGCTGTAGTTGCTGCTGCCTTTTGCTGTGTATGGGAAGTAGAAGGTAGGAGCATTAGTGATCTGTTATGCTTGAGCTTATTATTATTTAAGGTTATAGCATGGGCATGTGCTGAGATGCAAACAGTAATTGTTCATCTTCCCCAAAATATATATAAATACCATTAATCTGTGCCCTGTTTATTTCTTCTAACTCCTTAATTTACTGCAGTGGCTTTATAGTGCCTCTTTATTATTAGAGTGTCTAAGTGTAGTGGGAGAATGTGTATCTTGTTTTTCTGGATAATGAAACCACTCTCCCTAGCCTGGTGATGATGGAATCTACTTCTCTCCTTTTACAGAGCTGTTTTTCTGTTTATATGGCTTTCCTCCTCCCTCCCTTTTCTGCCTAGGCTTTCTCACCTGCTGCTTTTAGTGGGAAAACAATGTACAGCTGAAAGGCTAAAACCCAGCATAGTTGTGACCCTTAATCAATATTTCCTTTTTCCATCTCTTAAAAACTCTCTTTCTGGACACTGTGTGCTGCCTCTTTCTTGAGCTTTATGGCTGTCTTGAATGCTTCTGGTTAAAAAGGCAATCCCTGATACATCTGCAGCTCCCTGCCTAGGTGGGGACTGCTGGAAAGGAGGTAGGGCTGGCAGTGGAGCCCTGGAAGCTCTGCCAGGAAGTGAATCTTACTTGAATCATGATAATGAAGACAAGGCACACGAGTCAGGGTGGTGACCTCTGAGGTGCAAGTACTTGTAGTTTTTCCTTAGTTTACAGGCATGGGGTACAGTTGCTATTATTTCTGTCTCTGAATCCTTCAGCATTGATCCTATTGTAATCCTTCGTGTTTTCTTCCTCTTTTCTATATTCACGATCTTTCTGTGACTTTCAACTCATGATAACACTTCGTATACTCTGTCAGCTTGCTCAGTTGTCTGAAGAGTGATAATGATCACGTTAAAATTGTAGGTGCGCAGTAGGCAAATGTGGCATGCTAATGCCTGCCCTCTGTGGGCAAACCTGTTTACCAAACCTTCAATCAAACTTTGAAAAAAGCCTTGTCATCAATGATTTGTTGTTGTTTATGCATTGATACACATCCATCTCAGTAGACTTTAGCTGATGCAGAGCTGGAATTGTTGTTTTAGCAGCAGATGTGCTGGCAAGGTACTTACAGTGGCTGTTCTAGGACAGATTTGTGTATCATCATACAATAAAAGCAATACTTTGAACTGCTCAAGTAGATGTGTCTTCAAAAATAGATATTGATATACATAGTGAATGGTATCCTGCAGGATCGGGGGGAAATCTTGAAGGAGAGTGATCTAATAGCACATGCTAACTTCTGCTTAAACTGCCTGCCTTTCATTGAGAAGGATATAAATTTTAGTGGTTTAAAGGGGATAAACAAGTATCTCAGTATCTTAATACCTCTTTTGCTAGTCTCAAGTTATTTAGAAAAGTTATAATAGTTTTTCTTCCTATTCTTCATCTGCACTTCTGAACTGAATGGTTCTCTAGGCTGCGAGAAGCCCTCACAGCTGCTATGGATCGGGCAGGTGCCCACCTGTTAATTAACAGCAGCATCTCACTTTTTACAAGTTATTAGTACCTGTGGAGGTGGGAAAGTCAGCTGGTGCCTGGCTGAGGGCTTGAGGACAAAAAGTTCAGAGGTGCTGTGATGGGAGAAGGGATGGGCAGCAGAGTGGAAAGTCTTACAGTTACACAGGCAGATGTATGTAGGTGTCTGGGGGTGTAGGTAGGTGTTTACCTGGTTTAGGCTCTAGTGGAAGCATCAAGAGCTCCTGTGTCTGACGTGGTTTGTCCTTCTCTGGACCAGCACCTTGTAACTATTCCCATCTGTGTCCAAATACATGAAAAGTATAGTACTTAACTCCTGATGTACATTTCTGTGACACCTTTCAAACGTAAGCTTTCTCCTTTCCAAGTCATGTTTAAGGATCTTATGCTACAGAAATGACTCTTTGCAATTAAATTTCATTCCTGTTGAAGTTTTCTAGTTTTTTTTAACACACACCTACTTCTTTTAGAAAAATATAATCTGAATAATATGATTTTAATTTTAAAGCTAGCTAGCAACAACTTAGATTTAAAAAATACAGTGTCCCTTTCAAGTTGAAATTGTGTTTCTTTGAGAGTAAATCTCTGATGAATTGGTTACATGCCTCTTCTGTTGGTAAATGCTGCATTTAATACAGCAACTAAGTAGCCCTATTTCATAGTTAAGTGTTCAATTTTTCATAAATCCTGTGATCAAGTGCAGTCTCCCCATATTCTACTCGGAAGCTTTCTCAAAAATGTCAAAGACTAATTGCAATCTTCATTAATGCAAGTTATTATTTTGCTTTTTTGTTAAAAACAGAAGCCTAAAGATGCTGCAGGGACCCATAGATGTTGCACTCAATCACGTACACACACTGTAAAAGAAATGGTTGTTTCATTTTCATGTGGCTAGCTTGCCTCTTTACTTCAAGCTAGAAAACACTTCCAGGAACACTTCCCTGATGCTCCTATATCTCTATTATCCCCTTGAAATGGACACATGGTAAGCATCTGTTTTAGCAATAAATCATCTCTCTTGTGGTTTTGAATCTGATTCCAATACTGTATTTTAATTAGAGTAGGCATAAAAAATTCTCAAGTCACTTTCATTTTCTACTTTACACTTGCCACTTGAGGAAAAAAAAAAAGAGGTTGGATAAGGTGGGGGTTTTTTTCTTGTAGGCTTCTTAAATTGCAGCCCTTTGGATTTGAGACTTCAAAATCATAAATCAGGCTAACAGGGTGCCTGAAATGGACACTGGATGGAGATGGGGGGGGGGGGGGGGGGGGGAATAATACAGCTGATATAGATAGTATTGGGTATTTTTAGTTCCTGACAGCCCAGGATTGCTCTTATCCAAGGACCATTCACATTGTTTCTTTCTCTTCTCCTTGCAGCTCTCAGTTCTGTGATGACTTAGAAACAAAAATACAAAATAAGGGTGTTCAGACTGGGTGGACATTACTAGAATTAGTTACTAGAATTTGACAGGAAACTGATCTGCATGATTGCCCTCCTCTGTAGAAGATTGCCATAATGTGATTGCAATCATTTCTGCTGGTCAGTGTTTTTAACATTGACGTAGCTACCTACAGAGACAGCTAAGCTTTAGATAGGGGTTTCTTTGAGACTGAAAGAAAAAGAGGGGAAGAACCTGTCTCTGTGATACTTTAGCAGTTTCACATGCTATTGGCAGCATGCAACACAAAGATTTCATATTTGATATTTACTTGTGGTGCTGTCTTCAAATGTGCTAGTTGTAAGAGCTGCTTCTATAATCTTCCCTGTAAAATAATAAAAAAAAATTAAACCTCCCAGTCTCTTCCAATTTTTTGAATAAGTATTTGTCTCTGTTCTGAAGATTGTCAGTTTTAAGCAATACTAACTAGATCTTGGATGTTTTAGTTCTATAGTCAAGATAAACAAATGGTACAATTGCTACATGTGCATGTTAGGGTATGTCTGGAGGGTGTTCAGGGACAAAAAGCATATTCTTCTCCATGTAGTGAGAATAGTTAAAATTGTCCAAAATTTAACTTTTTAATTGTCAGTCATTCTTAACTGGAAAAATGCAATTTAGGGTTTTGGTTTTTAAATCCTCCGAGTGCAGAATGTATTTATTTTATTTTACTAGCTCACTTTGGGAAATGGTTGCGATTAAATTCTGCCTCCTGTGGATAAGAAGAGGTGTTGTCTAGCTCTCAAATTGTGATGTCTTAGGGGGGAAAAAGACAAAGAGGTATTTAGGTGAGAGAAAACACTGAAGTGAGAGAGTCACGAGTTCTCTAAGTCATGTACTGAACTGGCAGTTGTGTAAAATACAGCCAGGACCACAAAAGTTAGCAGTCTGAAGGACTTGCTATACAGCAACAGCTCTTCAGCTTCTTTCAGCTAGTGCTGCTGCTGGCACTGTTCGTGCATCTTGTGGTTCATCTCTACAGGACCCCTTCTCAGTTCCTGCACCTTGACACAGGTGGAAGGAGGCTGGGTCCATGTACTGTGTGTTGATGAGAAGAGGGTGATTTTTTTTTTTGTGTCTGTGTCAGCCATCTAGCCTACAGCTTCCTCCCTGTCCTCTTAGAGAGCCTGTAGTGACAGCCTGTTCCCAGCCATGGTGTCCTGAGGAATCTGCACCTATGGGTGCAGGCTGGATTTCTTAGCTTATCTTAGAATTGCATTTTATAAGGAGAGAGGTCAGTGTTTACCCTCCCTGTCATTAAATTAAACCAGATGATCTATGTCTGTGTTTAGGAGGGGTACTGCTCCTAGGCTGATAAAGTGATGGTGATGTGTCTTTCCTTGGCTTAGTGCCCTTACTGAGCTTCTTGCTTGAGCTAGAGAAATCTTCAATGCTCTTTCTTTTTTCTATTAAAAGAAATGGGTTGCTGAAGTCCCTGAAATGTTTAGTTTTTATCCTTATGCAAGATACTGGGGGATACACTCTTCTCATCCCTTAGGTAATTATTTGCTTTATTATTGTACTGTAGTGAGATAGGATTAATGTAAGTTACAAGTAGTAACAGAATATGAAATAAGACAACAATAAGCATAAGAGCAAAAGATAAAAGTAGACTTGGGAATTAACCTAGTAGTTTATGAGAATTGTATGTGTTTATAAAATGCTTGCAACTAAGCATAAATATAATTTTATTTCTCATAAAGAATGAATTTTCAAATAGCGCGCATATAAGATTCACCTGGGATATAAGAACATGAAGAACTTCAAGTATTCGATGACAGGGATGGAAAAATAAACTTTTGACTTCGATTGTCAACCTGAATAGGCTATTAGCTATTTCTTGTAATAACCATGGGATTGCTAATAAGGGTGCAACAAAAACAGAAATCCAATTGCCCTTTTCCCACTGTTCCTGTCAGATTTGTTTTTTCTGTCTACTTCTTTAGTTGGCTTTCCAAACCAATCTGTATCCTCAGGAAATCTTACAACCATGCTCATGAGTATATTCTCATATGAGAATTATCAATTTTGATCTTATGAAGTATCACATTTCACAAACTTGAGTTTATGCACTGAAAGCTTTAGGTGATTTAAGTAGGCACCTGGAATGTTCAACCTGATCTCTGGCAGCCTTCAGTCTCTGACAGGCTGACAACTCTCAAAACCCAGTGTTTTCCCTGAAAGATAAGTTACAGAATCAGGAACTGTCCCTGTCAACCTTGTTTCCTGGGTTCCATCTTTGGTAGTTTGGTTTTTTTTCCTTCTAATATAACCAGGCCAATGATCTTTAATTGGCTTTCTTGGGGTATTTTTTTTTTGTGTTTATTTATTTATTTATGGCCAGTTGTGCTGGCACATGGCTGTGACTGCACTGTAGTACTCCCAGCTCCTGCCAAGCTCTGCTTTATGGGAGCTTGGCTATGTGAATACTGCTGTGTATTGAAAGAAATAGTAACATCAAAAGGAAATAATTACAAATGCAAGCCAGATATATTGTGACATACAAGGGTTTATATGGCACTCTAAAGTCAGATATAACATCATTTAACTACATGCAAGGAAGCATATTCTACTTCTGCTATATAAAAGCTTTGGGATTAAAGTGATTTGAATAAATTAAAGACAAATACAGTCTGGGGTGATGTTATATTGAAATGTCTAGGATGCATTCTTCAGCAGATGCTGTGGTGTTGACTGATAATTGTAGGAAAAGTTCCTTCATTAAGAACTTCTGGTAATCTTAGTTATATCTGATAATCAGGGAAATAGTGTACTTAAATATAAGCAAACTGTATTAAAAAGGGGATTAGAATGATTGAACGTTGAATCTTTTTCCACTAAACTGTTAAAGAAGATTATGTCTGTTTAATCTTATAATTTAAGTGTGGTAGAAATTTGGGAGCTGAAGTTGAAATCCATTTATTTAAATGGCTTGCTTTGGGACAGAATGCACCATCAAAGGGGCTTAATGTTGAAACTACTTCTCAAAGTCTATTTTCTATGTAACGTGGTCAATTCATAATTTCCAGTGTAAAAGTTCTTCTGAACTGTTAAATTACCTCCATCGATAAATTCTTATATGTAACTATTTCTGCTTTCTCATTGGAAGATCAGGGATGAGGGGGAAGCAAATGTTTTTAAGGATCCCTCTATCTTTCTGCACAGAGGTTGCTTTCTATGTTGAGATTGTTACAGATGGCCACAAATAGCGAGCAGAAAGAGAACTAGAAAGCCTAAACTATAAATCTACCTCTTTCGATATTATTGTTACTCTTTCAGGTCAGTCAAAACATTGATAGTATTCACTTCTTAGTCAAACGCTGTTTGCTATTCTGCTTTAGTTTTTTTTTGTAAATAAATTATGTTTTCATTGCAGTAAATGGTCAATGTTATTTGATAGCATTTACTCCTTTCACTGTTAATTTAAGTTAATGTGTCTCCATTAGAACTGACTTCTGTACTCAAGAATCTCTCCTTGGTTTATTGAATGGATGCTTTACAGCATCAATCTAGATTCTTTCCTTTTAGGGCATGAGTAGTCCTATTGACTTGAATATGTTGCCAGTTTATGAAAGAGTTCACTGTAAGAAATTAGAACAGAGGTGGGGGAAAGTGGAACTTGAATGAGGCGACTTGTGGAGTTCAGGTTAGGTGTCTTAAATATTTTACTATATGAGGGTTTGAAGTTGTAGAAACTCCATCAGTGGGTTACTCAGACCTGCAGGCAGACTAAATGAATATGAAGCATTCCAGCTTGGTTTTGCTCTAGCATACACTAGATATAAACCTCACCTTTTTTTTTTTAATCTGAGTTCCCATGCTATGTTTGAGTAGCATGTAAAACTTTGAGTTATCAGTCCTGCCATTTTTTAAAGAGAGCAATAGCATATTTTGGTTTTAGGTCTGTCCACTACTTAAATCAAGAGACACTATGAAAGTGTGTGGCAGTTACATTCCTACTGACCACTTTCCTTCCTCAACTGAACTCTAGTAAAAATAGTCCCTCTAGGCACAAAAAAAACCCCAGTTAATGCTGTACACATACCTTTATGCTCAAGCACCACTAAGATAGTATTTCTACTATGACTGTGTTCAAACTCTGCCTTCCAAAGGGCAAAGAAAGACTAGAATGTTTCCTGAGGAAGGGGCAAATGACTTCATGGAGTTAAGAATAAAGTGGGATTTATATTCACTTATATACACTCTATATCCTTCCATGCTTGAGCAAAAGCTCAAAATACTAAGTGGTGCTTAGTATGCCAATAGCTTGCTGAATCTAAGAACGTTGTACAAATCTATCTTCTCTTGAAATTGCCTTGTTGTTTTTAGTAGCAAAAAAAAATAAAATAATTAATATAAACCCTCATGTTCATCCTCCTCTTGCAATTGGCAGGAATGCTTATAACTGCTAACCTCCACCACAATACTGATACTTTGGAACTTCTATCTTATGATTCTTTGAGGTAAATTCTGTATAAACATACCAGAAAAGCTAGACAAACTTATAACAATTGCTTTCCTAGGATGATGTGGGAGTGGTATTTCGCATCCTCTCGGCTTTTAACCACTGGAGTCTCAACTCAGCTGAGAAGATAAAGTGGCAGCTCTTTCACGTGTGGAAGAGAAGAGCTCCCTCTCTAGACTAAATGCACCTCTGAACAGTGGCAGATTGAGGTCTGTTTTCTGTTGCTGACTATGTCAAGGGTGTGAGTTGCTCCTTTTATCTTTAATAGGACTTATGAAGAGTTATATCCTTTGGGGCAGTTACACTTGGTGTATGTTACAGCTAGATGACAAAGACTTTGAAATTGAGCTCATAGGGCTTAAGTTGTCAAGTCTGATGTACCTTTCTGATTTGTTTTATCTTTTTTCTTTTTGGTTTCATGATCTTTCTTTAGTTGAGCCTTTTATCATTATAAATATGGGGTTTCAGTTTGTTTAACTCTACCTCTGGACCATGAATATAGCAGTTACCTCTACAACAGTGGCTGAAGCTTTAAAATCTATTGATTTATAAATGAAAAAAAATCAGCGACCTCTAATCTTTTCCATGTTTTCTTTTTAAATATGAATTTCATTGGTTTAAAAAAACCCCCTGTTTTTATTAAGGGTGAAAATAAGCATGTCAATGAATAGTGACAGATTATAAAAGGGTATAATTAATGTTTTATTTTGAAACAGTTAGGAATATCACAAGGTTGTGTATCACAGTTGCAGTTTGAGGCAATGCCTATTTGCTTGTAGCTTCTATCCAGTTAGCACTTGTTTGCTCCTTGGTACATTTGAAGTGAAATGAATGGCAACACTAATTGATGTTATGTTTTTGACTTACTGGCAAATAATACTGTTTAAAAATCTCAGAATGGAATAGCCCCTTATCCTTGTCATAGTGCTTAAGGATTTCGAGCTTGCAGGAAACAAAAGCAATTTGAAGTAAGGGAAATGTGTGTGGAAATAGGTATCTAGAGATACCTCAGGAGCTGGTCCTGTGCAGGTGAAGACACTGAGATCATTGATGATGAGGTATTACTCTTCTCAAGATTTTTTTTCATAATAACGTATTCAATACTCAAGTGAAATATTTAATGAATTATTAATTTTGGAAACCAGTACATCCTGACCTCTTCCTTCCCATCTCCTTCAGTAATGCCCTCATATAAAGACATCTGACTGCAATCTGTTGGCTTTTTATTAGGTGACTTTTCTTGTTCTGTGCTGTTCTATGTCTCAATGTTGTCAAGACAAAAAAAAAAAAAGCTTTCAGTTGCTTACATGCCACTTCAGCTTGTTTTCCTGGACTCAGAAGCCTTGTTTACATTGGGTTTGCTTTTGGTTTTACCAGAATCGGATCGATACTGGCTAGGAATCATGATTTTCTTTAAAAAAAATTGTTTTCTGTGTACTGTAAGGTTCACACTAATTCTTGTCTAACTTTAAATAGTTTTTTTAAAAAATACTTTCTTCCATCTTGACAGCTAATTAGTATATTGTGGTGGTTTGTTTTGTAAACTGAAGAAAATGTTTCTCATCATATTATTTCTCTGCCTGGCAGACCATGTTTATCTCAAATGTATCCAGTGATACCTTCATTTTTCTAATATCTGAGACTTGGTCTCATTTTGCATAAGATAGTATCTGGCATATAAATGCAGGATTTAAATAATTGCTGTAAAAATCAAATAGTCCAATTTATCAGTAATGGGATAAGCAATAATTGACCCAAACTTGCAAAAAAAAATCCCAACCCATTTCCTAACAGCAATAATCTTTCTCAAAATAATATTTGGAAGGTCTAAATGTCTTGATGGACAGTTGAACATGCAAGGAAATGAGCCCGTGTGAGTAAACTGGGATCTCAAAATCTAACCTGCGTCAACAACAAAGTCTTCAGGAAGGCAAATAGGTCAGGCTTATGCTATAAAGCTGACTTCACTTGGTACCTATAACAAGCTGGTTTTTGGCCTATGTCCCAAGACATAAATAATTAGCAAATTAATCCACTGCACCAAATAGTCCTCTAATATGATGTGCTACTAACTCTTTCCTAGGTACACTTATTGACCACTGGTAGTCATTATCATTAATTGAATGTCGTCTCCCTTCTGCTGTTGTCTGAACCTATTGTTACTAATTTAGCTAATGCTGTACTTCCAGCCAAAACAGTTAAATAATGATGCTCTAAGATCTGCTTCATCACTAATTAAGCCTGGAAACCTGACACACCATAGCAACTGGTGTATGTGGGTACTTAGAGGTGTGTAACTACGTTGCAGCTTTGCTTAACCCTGTGAATGAAACCTGCCCCTGGGCCACCTTACTGATGCTCTGGAAGTGTTCACCTGGCAGATGGTTATAAACCCTCTCTATTTAGTAGTGTCTATGACCAGATAGATATATGTAATGGATGTTTTACAAGCAGATAAAGGTATGGAGGGGTAAATACTTCCTATTTCTGAAGGGCTTCTATTATATCAAATTGGATACTTCTACTGTTTTTTCCCAAACTCTCAGAAAGGGCAAGTGATGCATCTCCAACGTGACATTTTTACATTTAGATGTAAAAGGTCATTTATCTCTTCTCTCTCAGTAAGTGAAAATTTATTCACATGTCAAATCTTTCATGTCATGGAGAATCCAGATTGTGGATTCAAAAGCTTTTCATGTCATGTTTCTAATTAGGTCTGTGACTCATTCTCATGAATAATATATCAAGCTGGATATTAACATCTAATCCAGCTAAATCATCAATTTACAGTAAACCTTGGCTGCAGCAACTTTAGTAAAAAAAAAGTCAGAGGCTGCAACATTTTTTCTAACAGCTGTTAAAACTTCTGTAGTGTCTCTGGGTACTAAACTTGCAAAGCAAGTGATTAGGTTCTTGTTTTACTATTTGGGGGTGAATGAGTTTCATTTAAATGATAACAGTAGATTTCTAAAAAGGACTTTGCAGTTAAGGCCAAAAAAAAATGCTTATCTGGTGTACAAATTATTTTCCTTTATGACCTGAGGAGGCTATATGTCCAGGTTCAGACCAAGTGCAGTGTACGGTTAGAATAGATTGATTTGTTTTATATCTGTAAGTACTGCCAAAAAAAAAAGGTACCAGCTAATAAACTATGACAAATATTTTAACCTGAAATGAAATCACTTGTCACTTGACCTCATTCTCGCAGAATCTTTTGAAGTATTGTCCCAGATCCCTTATTATGCTGTGTGGGACTGTTGTGGGTGTAGCTGGTGTTTTTTGTTTGTGATCGTGCTGACAGTTATTGTCGAACAGCTTCACTCCATCATGTGGTGTTCATCACCAATTAGTCATTTGACAGGTATAATTTCTCAGTGCTGTGGATCACAATTGTAACTGTAAATTATCTTTGAAAGTGTCTTTAAAATGTCGTCTTTTCCCACTGTTGTCTGTTTTTGATCACCTAGTTCATGATAGGGTGCTGGCACTGACATATGCTTCCTCCCTAGTTTGTTTTATAGACAGAATGATATATTCCTGCCACTCCCTTTCTGTCTTTCCCTGCAGTTCCCATCCCTTCCCCAAAGAACTGGGCTTCCAGGAGGCTCCACTTGGTGACTACTGTCTGTTTGTGTGTAAGAGCAGGGAGAGAAAAATGGTCCACGCTTGGTTTTTCAGCCTTTCCAAATCTTGTTCCATTGCCACATCTGTTGACTTTCACGCAGTAAGAGAGTCTTTGAAAAGGATACAGATTAGATGTAGCTTCTGTCAGACCACATCAGAATAATCAGTTTGGAAAAAGACAGGTACCATGTGCTCAACTCTTTGTGAAACCATGATCCAATCTACTATAAAATACCTCACTGCAGATCTGTTACAGGCAGAATGTTTGTGACATACCCATAAAATATGAGGGTTTTAAACTTAGTGTGTAGGTCATGGCTTCTCAGCTTAATCTGGTGAGGTCATTGGATGTGGTCTGATCATGCATGTTGCCAGTGAGGGCTTTGTTTTGGAAGGTGAGGTGTTAAGCTAAGTTTGCTTTTCTGTTTTGAATGCAGCAAAACTGATTTCCAGATAGGATCTGACAGCAAATAATAAGTGTATACTGAGTATATGTTGAGTTCAAAAGTTTCAAAGTGATTGACTTGATAATGAACCGTTACCAAAAGTTAATGGGAGATAGTGGGTCAATATTTCCAAGGTGACTTAGAAAACTAACTTACAGGCATTTTAAAGGCAAAATAATATTCTTCTGGGAAAGTAGTAAATATCATACCAGTGTTGCTTATCAGCATGTGTATGGTATGTAAAGAATCAATAGGTGTGCTTGGCTGTACTAGACCATGATTTCAAACCTCAGCAACTTCTAAGCATTTTTTTGGTTGCCATAAACTTTCTAAGTTTAGTGCCTACTAGGGCGGGCCTCAACGTGAGCTGACGTTCTGAAAGATCCCCTTAAAACATCATTTTTAAAAATATTTTTAATGCAAGGTTAGGAAAAGGAAAGAAAAAGATTGATTAAATATCATGTGCTATTAATTTTGGATCAGAGCTTCAACTATGAAAGAGTAAAAAGGCACTTCTAAAGTGCTTGTCATAAATATAAAAAATTAGAATATACAGGTTGTGTATGTGTACGCTAGTCTGCATGGGTTGATGTTTGACCTTCATCATATTGCCCCTCGCCCTGTTCTGTCAATATTATTTGAAAACCTGGGATAGTAATGATTGTTTAACCTATGAATCTCAGTGCTTTATACACCTGACAATGACATGAATGTACTTCAGCATCCTTGAAAAGTTGCAGTTAATGTGAAATGATTGCCCTTGCTCTTAGGGATCGAATGTGTGTAATGAAAAGGTGCTAAAGAAGGATTTCTTTGGTGTGGGGGAAAGCACCACAATTTTACTACTTTTGTGTGCACCTCTACAGATTTGATTCAACTTCAAAATTTGCCTGTAAGTCCAAAGTGTAAGACCTTAGGCAGGATGATTTGAGCTAATTAGCGAGCTGAAAGATTTAGATTGTTCTAGCAATTAAAGTCTTCCACATAGATTTATGCTTCATTCAACTTGCAGAGCTTCATGCTGTAGTTCTTCACCAGGTATAATTTTTTCCAGTGGAAATGTTGCATGAGTTGGGGCTGTTTCTTGAGCCTTTTTTTGTACTAATAATGAAAGCATTCACATTGTTAGCTTGTTGTGCTCTTAAACAAATGGGTGACTCAAGTTCATGGAGCTTAAGATGACAAATGACACTTCCAAGGTTGCCAGCAATTCTGCATAAACAGCTGGTGATTTAGTTGATCAATGGCGAAGAAAAGTATATCTGTGCTTGACTCCTAGAAAAGAAACAGGATACGCTGACACATCCACTATTTAAATTAAAAGACTCTGTCTGACAGTTGATTTTTTTTCTATCTCAATTACATCTTAAACTGCATCACATGTTATGAACTACACAGAAATTAGCAAATATATTAAGTTAACATAGTACTGAACACAAAAGCTAACATCAGTTTACTTTGATGCAGTGATGATGACAAATAAGTATAATGCTTGGAACACTTAAGTTGCTTTGAATATACAGATTGAGAACTCCATCTTATGCTGTCTTGTTTCAGTTCTGTTGTATTTTGCCTACATCATGCTAATTTCTGCTTGGGTTTGTAGGCTGAATGGATGTTTTATGGGTTTTGGTTTTTTATTTAGCGGTCCGTTTTCTTTGCACCTTTTGTTAGATATGTGTGCTGGGCTTTGTATTCTTTCTTATTCTTTTTCTGAAAGCTATTTTAGTCTATTCACTTTGAGTGGCTGATTTGAGGAAATTGAGAGATTAGGATAGTGGACAACTGAGATGAATTGAAGTAGTTCATCTTTGTCAGAAAAATCCTGTCTCTCACCGCTGTCTCTCTTGCAAGAAAGAGGAGAAACTGGGCAGAGAGCTAAACTTCAGAGGCATAGAATAATTAGGAAGAAGGAAAGTGAGAAAGTGTCTCAAACAAAGCTGAGAAAAATGAATACCCTTTGGACTGAAGTAGGTGCATGGAAGCACTTAATTCCATATGGATCTGTAGCAGACTTTCAATTTACTTTGAATCCATTAACAAATATAGCAGGTCTTAAACGAGAAAATTTTTAGGGGCACACTGCAAAGAGCAGATATTAAAACCTTTTTTTCAATTGATAAGGACGAGAGAGGGATATTCTTTCTCAAGAGAAATTTAAAAAACCCACAGTTTTTTGAGGAAAAATGTGCAGTGAAAAATGTGGTGTCACTCAAATATTTCTTTTTGCTAAGCTGGAATAAAAGAAAGATTTAAGCTCATCTTTGGAGTTATTAAAGAAACAAGTAGTTAAATACAAGTAAACTGCCTTGAGGGGGAATTGTTGCCATTAATATTTGAAAGGAGGAAAGAGAATACCAAGAACGATAAAGAGATTGACACCAGTGTTAGTAGCTACTAGGTAATGTGTTTCAAAGAAGTATTGAGCCGGCTAGGATCAAAGCCACTTGTACATGCAGAGTTTTCCAGCTAAAAAGCCATGGGAGAATATGGGTCTGATACAGTCAGAAAGTCTCAGAAGCTATTCGTTATCTGAAAACAGCAGAATATCCAGCATTGATCACACGCCAGCAGAAGTGGAGGGAATCAAGGTCATAACAAGGTATGTTCACTTGATCTGCTCAAAACCTGAGACTGGAAGAAACGATTGGTAACATAAAAGTAAAGAGTCACTTGATAACTTGCTCCAGAAAAGCAGAAGGCCTGCAAGCTTCTAAGGCTCGGAAAACTTAGTCACTTTGAGGTTTTAAGAGGAATTAGGTGAGGTGCTCTCCCAGCCCTGTGCAGATGTGGTGCCTCCTGGCTTGCCTTTCCTCAGAACGCGCTCTTTCAGTTGCTGTGCTGAGGTTCTTATTCTGTGTTGAAGCAGCCTCTGATCAGTCTCTGAATCTTGTAGATGTACATATTTTGGAGGGCTGCAGATGGGGAGGGGGTGGGTGGGGTGCTGGAGGGAGATCGTTCAGACACACGTAGAGCGTATAGTAACAGTGACTTCCCTGGTCTGTCTGGTGACTGCTCTGGTGACTTTCCTCTGGAGAGGAAAGCAAGGAAGGAATGGAAGTCAGGTGCTGGAGCAGTCTTGCTGCCCAGCCTGTGTTTAGCATTACAAATGCAGATGTGGGCACACAGATTTCCTGCTCTCTGATCCAGGGACAGACATTCAGTTGAATTTAGTGCCTAAAGAGATTTTTTCCATTTCCTTGATGAAGACAATGTGCTGTGGGGCATGTTCAGCTGCACCAAAAACTGCTCCCAGCCTGTCACTGATCAGCTTCATTCAAGGGAAGGGTCCCCACCTGCTTGGGTGGTTCATTTGCCCAGGGGAGCTATAATTATGAGATTTGAGGAATAAATTAAAAGCAATTGGCATTTGCTTTTAAATACAGCTGATTGATTTATCCAAGTTGCAAACATTAGAGACTTTGACGCTTTTTCTTTTTTAAGAAAAATGCTGAACACCCCATAATTTCTGTAATAAAATGGGCATTGTAAAAGCCTTTCTTTCAGAGGTTGCCCATAACACATTGCTTAGTGGGTAGTCTTACATATGAAGCCTCAACCAGAACATTTTCTTTTGCTGCTGTTGCACTGTTTTACTATGCAAGACTTGCATGTCTGCAACATATGGCATGACTATATTGTCCTATAAAGAAGGAAATAACTGTGTATGACTTTTATTTGGATGGTGAAAGCCGAAAAAAAAGAGTCCCAAGAGTTATTCTTCTAAAACTAAAAGCCAAGGTGTTTGATGTGATGTCAAGAGCTGTTGAAATATGTAATTCATTCCATCTGCTGCCTTTGGTGCATGAGAACAACGCATTGGTGCCAGCTGCATAGGCCTAAAACTGAGAGAGGAAAAACCTTGGCAATCATTCCGTTTACTCTGCTACTTGTAGTGTGCCAGTGAGCCACAATTTAAGTTTTATTTTTAGCCTGTGCGTCCTGGTTTGCCTGACAGGCCAAGCTTAGAGGGATGTATTCTGCATCTACTTGAGCTTAGGAGGCTTTCCCTATATTGCCAATATTGGAGTTCTGAAAATTCATACCCATTCACCAACTTTCTATTGCCATCTGTCTAGGAATTAGGTAGCTCTGGCTCTCTTATTCTAGGCTCAGTGTTAGAGAATTTTTATTCCTTTCATGGTTCCTTTGCTAGTCCAACCAAGCTCTGTTATTGGTTATTCAGAAGGTCTATTTAACAGTGATTTTAGTGACCTAAACAAATATTCATTTTAACAATAAAAATTTTTGAATGCTGCATTCCTAAATAAACTACAAGGTTTGCAAGCATAGCTGTCTAATCAACAAACTCTAGGAAGTTAATTGTTTTAAATCTCAGTGTTTCTAGTCATGGACTAATAGTTACTTTCTCGTTCTTTCTTATCCTTTAGGAACCATCCTCTCCTCTCTTCCAGAATTTCTAAAACACCCCATTAGATCTCCAGTATTCATACTGTGTATGGAGGGCACATGCAATATATGAAATAATTATTGCCATTAAATCATTCTTCAGCTTTTAGGGTGGCTTACCCTGGGTTGCTTTAATACTTTACAGTTTGTTACAGAGATCCAAAGCCAGTCAAATGGAAACAAAACTTCCAATTTTCCTTTAATATTTTATTCATATTAGTAGTAGCACTTTCTTGAACATTTTAGATGTGAAACTTTCAAGTTTCTGTTTAATAGAATGATGAAATAGTTAAATATCAATAAAATCTTTTTTCATTTATCAAGCAATTATTAAGGAAAAAGAAAATTAATCCCATAATAAATTATATTCATCCCTCTCCCTCTTTCCTGTTATTTATTGAACAGTGATGCCTGGAGGCTGTGCTTTCTAGAACCTGTAGCCAAATGGATTTGTACATACAGTGAAAGACCATGTGGTGATAGATCAGAAAAGAATTGAGAAAAGGAAGAGGATTTTTAAAAAAAAAAAAAGCCCAAATGCTCATGAGCAACAAGGTTTTTTTAGTATAATGGAGGACACAGTAATACAGCTGTTGGATCTAAAAAACCTTATTTTCTTATTCTTTCTTTATTCCTGTGGTTGTGCTCTACCTTGTAGAAATAAGAATTAAGTTCATGAACAACTTCTGTGGATCTGTGTCTCTGTACCTAGATAAAAGCACGCAAATAGTCTCAAATCAGTGTGCCATTTACTGAATTCAGGCTCATTGTGTCCTTAAATAGCAGCAAAAATTGAGGCCAAATCCACTGTGTTATGTGAATCCAAACTGGGGAAGGAGAGTTCAATAGGACTTTGTGGGTAATTGGGAATTTTAAATCGGAAGCCTTCAAAGTTGTTTTAGATTTTGCTGTTGAGGGCATGGTCTCTAACTTCATCTGCTTCATGCATTTAGTGTTGTTTAGGACTGACTGACAAATATATTTCTATTTATTGCCCTATGTATTGTTAATGATGATAAAGCCAAATGAGAGTGTGTCTAAAATCTTAATCTTTCACTTCATCTTTTGCATGCTATAAACAGAGCTTCTGCAGATCCCTGCAACTGTAAACTCTTTGACGTGGTACTTGTATAATAAACATAATGGGTTTCTGTTCCATAAGTGCACTCTTACTTGGAACAAACAAATAGAGTTGCACATCTAATACGCAGTCATTCCTACCACTATGACACTGCACTGGAGTCTATTTGGAAAGAAGGGAAGATGGATTTATCTAATGGCATATTTGTAGGAAATTGAATCACAGCAGGTGAACTTGACTGAAGTTGGAACTTAGGTACAAAATAAAAGTTAACATTCTCCATCTTGCAAATGTGCTACAGGATCTTTAATAACCGTGAGTAATCAGCACATCTGAATCGCAGGCCTCTTGCAGTGATTCAAAGGGATGTTTTTCAAATATTTTTTGCCATTAAAAAATTTTATAATATATTCAAATGTGGCAGTTAAACTCCATTACTCCTCAGTGAGAGATTTCAGGTTTGTGCATCAGAATGTTATTGTAAAAAAGAATTTCTCCTTTTGTATGTTTTTGTTTCAATCATATTACATGTAGCTTGAATACTAGTTTACTAGTGAAGCAAGGTGAAACTACTGTTTATTAAATCTTGCAGATGGATTAGATAATAGGTAGCAGGTTTGCATATCACGCACGAGATGAATAGTTAGTTATTCATCTTGTTTCTTGGAACAAGAAATGCTAGTTTTAGGCATTTACTACAACTGCCTTGGATAGCAGCCTTTTGTTTATTTAGGATGACTATTGATTAAATTCACTGATTTCTTGAGGCTTCAGTGTCCATGAGGATAATAGGTTCTGGGTTTTTAATGTACTTCAGTATACCCATACTTTGCGTATACTGTCTTACTAGAGATTTTATAAACCAGACACTGTTGCATGGTAGTGATGCAGAATTTTAATATTCATTCAAGTAATAAACATATTTAAAGTTTGAAAGCTGAGGAATTTTAACTGGAAAAGCTACTATAGACCTTTTCAGCAAAGGTCTCAAAAGCTTCTCTTAAGTGATTGTAATGGAAAACCTCATGAAAAAACCAGTGATTTTTGAATAATTCTTTTTAAGTGATCTTTCTTTTTAGGTGTGCTTTGTGGGAGAATAACTTTTCATCTTTTGGTCTGCATGAAAGCCATAAGGGTTAAGTGGAAAAGGAAGCATTGTTCAAATTACGATATAATATTTGGTTTGCACATCCTGTGTCTATAGTATAGCATCAATTTTAATGAATTGGGAAACTATAATAGGTAAAGAAGTGAATCCGTGTATCAACAGGGAATAACAATGTTAGAGGCATGTACAGATTGGTTTCTATTTTTTCCTCAATTTAAAAAGCTTTAATTATTCATAGGCACAGAGTAGAAGATATCTGAAAACAGCTCTTACCAAATTATTTGATTCCTATAATTTGGAAAATACATAGGAAGAATATCTTCTAATAAAAGATTGTGGGATTACAAGGACAAAATTTTATTTATTGTTTCTTATAAATAGTTAGGTTTGCTTGGGTATCTTGTTGCAGCATACTAATTCCTCCAAAAAATTAGGAATCTGTTTTCAGAACAGGAGAAATCTTGTAGTGAAAAGACTACCTTTGAAAAGAGACACGCTTTCTGCCTGAATTAATTTCAAACTGCTTAGAAATTGTATTTTTGAACTGTGGAGGAAGAGTGTTTTTAATATTTTTAGCAAACCCCCTACTTATGGAAAAATCAACAATGCTACTGCTTGACTTTCTATTTCTTTAAAAGCATTGAATGAGTATCTAGAATTTCTTGCATGGACAATGCATGATTTACCTGTGTGGAGAGAAAAAAAAGACTCCCAACAAACCACAAACAAATAAAAATACCAAACCAACAAAAAGCCCCAACAGCACCTCATTTAATAGCTAAGGGAGCACACGAATCAAAAATCTGTCTTTGGGAGGAAATGTCATAATTCAGGTTTGTCCTCAGTGGTGTGTACAGTATGGAGACACCCAAAATGCCTTTAAAGGAGAAGTCGGTGAATCTTTCGTTGGCTACTTGCCTTCTCCAGGGTATCTTTGGACCTGAACTTCTTCGTTGGCTCCCTGTAGGGTTCTCAAGGGCTGCCAAGAGTGTGTGTGGAGTTGAGTGCCAGGAAAGTTAAGGGGGAGAATTGGTTATTCTCTGATGCCACAGGCAAAAGTGGTAGATACCCCTGTATGTTTTGGTTTGTGTCACAAGTTTCTGTCTGCGGGCGGGTGACACAATGTGAATCACTAGAAAACTCTCCTACCCATTTAGTCATCATAAGCAGTTAGACTCTTGAAGCTAAATGAGTGCAAATAGCATCTACTTTAAAGAGGGTGGTGATTTTTTTGTTTAGTTGGGTTTTTTTAGTGTTTTTTTTTATCTTCTATGGGAATATATATATATTCTTTTAAAATAATACGTCAACTTACCAGCTGCAGATTTTTCTATTTGCTGTTTGGTCCAACACTTACTAAATTATTTTCAGATCTTAGAAATAATCTTTCCAAAATGTCAAACTCTTACAATATTTATCTAGCCTTACTCTTACTAGAACTATTTTTTTCTGAAACAGACTACAAATATAAATCCCAGATGTACTCTCTGAATCTATAAATTGCTCATTGTGAAGAAAATACATTTTTTTCTATAAAAATGATGGATTGGTGGAACATAATGGCTTGCTGTTGCTGTTATAGTTAAATTTTCTTTGAAATTATTGAACTTCATACCGCTTAAAGTAGGTGCAGCCTCCATAAGACTAGAAGGACAAGAAAAGTGCACATTTACAACTTAAATAGGGCAGCTATAAAGAATTCTGATGTTACATAGCTCTCTTATTTACTTTTATTCTTTTTGCTCTGAAATGGAGTAGAAAATGCTGAATGTTATCTCTTTGTGGAGTGTTACACATAGACATAACTTACATATACTTGAGCATTAACACTCCTTGCAGTTAACTGTTCACATATACAAGTGAAAAATAACAGAAGTGCAGATGCTATTTTGTTTTCCTCCTACAATGAAGACTTAAAAATAGGATTGAATATAATTATCATCTGCAATGACACATGTGATGGAACACATTTGTTTGGAACAAGATACTGAAAAGACTGATTGAATTCACAAGAGTGACAATTGTAAATTGCAGAGACATTGTCTCCATCCTTTTCACAGGTAACTTAAGCTTGTTTTCCTTTCACAAGAAATTAGACGATGGCTCAGCTGAACTGTCCCTGGCTCTTGCTAATGGCCAAAGAGGGATTTCACCCACATATTGGTTAAAAAATGATGTTACCACCACACCTCTTGAACAGTGAGAGGAAGGAATTTGGGTTATTCACATATCATGTGATGGTTTAAATAATTTTCATCTCAGTCCGTGATTCCCACTTCGCCTTGTATTGATTCTGCCAGAATCATTTGTAGGGAACTCTACACCTACTGCAGCTTCATCACCTTCTGTCAAAAAGTACCAGTGAAACTCAAGTTGTCTTAATGTTTCTTCTAGGGAAAAGTCTGATCTGAAAAGGTCACGGTAGAGTTAATGGACACTGAACAGATCATTACCTTATTGAAGTGTCTCAAGGTGGTGACAATTAGCGTATGCTCTTGGAACACTCTTACACCATTATGGATTTTTGCCTCAAATGGTGAGAAGAGTTATCATGATGAGTGTTACATGTCAAAGAGCAAAATAAGAGGTGTGTGTAGTTAAGAGGGAAGGAGACTCTCGAGATTAAGCAGTCTATGGATGTGAAACTTTGTTTCAGAGCCTGAAAGCTGTGATTAATTTTGGGTAAGGGTTTTGTAGACTCATGGAGCAGGTACCATGAGGGAGGTTTCCCCATTGTAGTCTGACTTTAAAGTATTCTTTTCAGTAATAGAGGTGAAAGCTTAATTTGTATGAGCTGTGCAGTACAGTGCAGGAATTCATTGCCTTGCAGTAACTTCTGATATATGTTACTGTATATTGCTTGGAAGATGAATTGTTAAAATGAACTTCAGATTCAGGCACGTTTCACCCCAAAACTCAAGATGTCATTATCTCTAAACAGAGTTCAAGCTTCAGTCAGAACTCCCAGTTGACTAAGGGCGGGCTCAAATACCTGTGAAACAAATTCTAAAACTTCCAAGAGCATAATGTAGTTATCACAGAAATTTGGGGTTTTCTAGTGTGGATAGAAGCACTCCAGATCTTTCTCATAACCTTATTTTTTGGTCATGTAATTTATTATCTCCTTTGTATATTAAAGGAATCGCTCAGTATAGCAGACCTATATAAAGGTAGGGGAGGAGCACAGAAAACTCACTTTTGTGTCTCTCTTATTTAGACCTGTAAACTTGGGGAATTGAAGGAGTTAATTGTTTCAAGTAGTACTGAAAGGTAATGGAAACGATGTAGTTTTTTCTTCCTGATCCCTTTAAGACTGCAAATCTATGGTGATAGCGTGGGTTTTACATACAGGGACATGCTATTTGGGCATTTTTTTTTTTCTTGGAATAGCTTGTTTAGTAGTAACACTTACAAAGTAAGTTGCACTTAAGTTTCTGTGAATACTGTTCTAAGTGTACTGATTCTGATAGGTATATAAGAAATACATTGAATTTTATTTTTTTTTATCCATGTTGGAGTGAGTAATGTCCTCTTCTGACCAGAATATTTCCTTTGAGATCTAATTGATTAAGAATGAGAACCCAAAAGCCTTGAAGCACTACTGTCATTATGATGCTTAAAACAAGAAAGGTGGATGCCTAGGGCAGCTCTAGTCAATTGGCATTAGGATTAAGTGAAGTAATAGAGAAAGCAATATGGATTAATGATGCCTGTGGATTTATGGAAAATGCCCTCTGAAATAAGCTGTTTTTATTCTCTGGCATTTTAATTGGGGCAAATATTTCTAATGGTGAAGGTGTGTGATACATGCTTATCTCACAATACATAATGTTCTGGGGAGGAAAAACACTCCTATACTGTAGCACTTAAGGACACTCAAAAAGAGATGAAAAATTGTTAGAGTTCAAAACAACTGCTGAAAGGAATCTTATTTTGATGAAGACTGGTATTATGTCCAGTGTCATTCAACATATGTAGCAATGATCTGAAAGTAAAGCAAAGGCAAATGGTTGCTTTTCTGGTCTTTGGTGTCTTCACAAGAAGTGTTGGCACCTCTAGGAGAATAATCTTCATAAATGTAATTTACTGGATCTATTGAGGGAGAGGTACCCAGGTAAAAATGCACAGGAAGTCAGATTAGATAATCCCTTTTAATTCAGAAAAAAAAACCCCTAGAAAATAACATAAGAACAGCTTTTTTATAAATCTCTGCCACATCTTTTCTGATGTACTTCCTTTATCATTAATATTTAAATGTTTGAAGTAGCACCACATTGTTGTCACTTGTGTCTTGGTGGAGTGGTGATGGCAAATTTGTAAGACGTGTAGAAGTGAAGGAGGATTTGGTAAGTCTGTTCTACCCATTGTCCTGTGTTTGGCCCATGAAAAATTATTATAAAGGGGTTAGGAGAAACAAAAAGGACACTTCCGTTGTCCTGAGTATTGCCTTGTATTTAAAAAATCATCTCTTTTCAATTACAAGTTTGACCTTTAGATCCTTTTGCAATTTGACTTAGATACACCACTAAGTGTAGTAATTTTCTTTTACATATGCTCTCGTAATATTGAAGTAGTGATTCTATGGACACACTATGCAAAGTGTGCCTTTGGAATGTTGAAGAAATTGAGTAAGCAGAATGAACAATGAAGCTATCTTTTTTGGCATCATGCTTGTTTGGCTCTGTACTTTTCTGTTAAAATGGAATATTCTGGAGCAGTTTCAGGGCAACTTGTGCATGAACATCTATTTCCTTCAGCTTATCATTCATCTTCTGGTTTAGTAACTGCGTTTGTATTCTTTTAAGATTTTATTGTATAATCATAGTTATTCCCTCCCCCTCTGCCGTCTTTCACAAATAATTGAAGCAAACGTGATAGGGTTTTGGCGGACCATCTGTTATGTGCAGTTATCACATCCCCAATAAAGACAAAGTGCTCTCATGATAAACAAGTAGACAGACTAAGGACTTTATGTTCCTAAACCTTGGAAAAAACAGCTTTTTTATTTTCTTTCCATTCCAACTGTGTTGGCTGGATAACATAATCACTTCTAGCATTTTGGTATTGGTGACAATTATGTCAGAAGTTCTGAGTAAATAAAATAGATGGTGATCAAAACCCCTCAACTTCACGCCAATAGAGTTCATAGTTCAACTCTTAGTGGTTTAATGATGTTTCTGGGTAAAGTGAATGGTGTTTGGAGTGAAGTAGGCAAGTTTTCACTGTAAATAACTCTTTTACTTTGTTTTCAGAAATGTTATCAGTTATTTGCAAGAATAGATGTACTTTCCAATTGCTATCAGGGAAAAAAAAATGTTATCAATGCAAATGATGTGCCGGGGGATTTTGTATTTTAATTCTTCAATACTATTAATAAGACTGTAGCCTAACCATGTAAATGAACACTGATACATCTATATGTAGTGGTAAGACAAAATGTTTGCATGTGTCAAAAAGAAAAGTTCGTGTACTTTGAATTTGCTGTGGTAGGCTTCCAAGTTCACTTTGGAAGGTTGAATTTGCATCACTAACCTCATCTTTTTTAGAATCACTACATTATGCACAGGGCAGTTGACCTGAAGCCTGATGGGATGATTGCTCATGGTAAGGGAATCTTCTGTGGCATTTCCACATAACTTGTAGCCAAGCTGGCAATACAACTTTAATCCAGCTGTTTCCTTACTTACACTGGGAAGCAGGTATACAGTAGACTCTGCAACTGAGCTATGGGCTGCTTTATCTTGCCACACAGGTGGAAGATAACTTCAAATTTCAAGCCTATCTTTGCATTCTTCATCCTGAGTTTCTGTTTGTGCTTAAGGAAGAACTTCATTTTACACTCTACAGAGAAACATGACATTCTCTATAAGTCACTACCAGAGCTCCAGGGTGAAAAATTGGAAAGTACTCACTGGTTTTTACTCCAAATCTTCCAGCTCTGGTTACTCTGCCTCTTCTGAAATACATTTCATGTACCAAGGAAAGGGAAATGGATACCTGGAACTGGAGAAAATTACTGAATGGGTTTTGTGTTATATAATACGTTATATACATCTGTTTTGATATTGTGGCATAAAACACAAGTTTGTCAGCCAGCCACATAGTAAAGCTTAAAAACTTCCGTTAGTTAATTGAAGATAAAGATCTCTTGGTATTTACAATATCAACTGTAAAAAGGATAGTTCATACTTAGGAATGTTGCTATAATTTAGGTATTGGATGAGAAAGCTTTCAAGTGTGACCTGCTGAGTATATTATCCACTTTCATTTCATATTCATGGTTGTGACAATGCATCATTTATTTCCCTCTTTGTAAAATGAGTTGTATTCCTGAGATCTGATCATCTTGTATTATACTCAGTGCACACTGTTTTCTGTTTACTTGTCGTGAATATTTCTCAAAAGTATTTGGAACATGCATATTGTTGAGGCATATGTGCTATTTAATACTTGGAGTACGTGTGAAAATCAGAGTCTATCTCATTTCTTCAATAGAAATGCAATCCTTCCATGCATTCCCTTTGATAATGCCATCAGTTGTAGGTGATCTATTCTGCTGCTTTGAAAAAGTTTCTAAAAATGCTAAGAGCTCTCATTTTGCAACTCCAAATTCTTAGTTTTTTTTATAAGCTCTTGGTACTGGGTTGCTTTATAGCTTTTGGTATGCTCTTCATTTGTGTTTCTGTCCCTTTGCATCTCCATCAGTGCAGAAAAATTCTTAAGCTGGTCTATCCAGTTACCCAAACCAGAATGACCCACTTGAATTCCTTATGACAAACTGCAAATGTAGAACAGAGACTTTATAGGGTTGAAGCTTCTCTTGGCCTCTCTAAAATCTTTAAAGAACCTTTTATTGGTTCTGCTGTAGTTTAATACATTGGCCTGGGACATGAATGGTCCCAAGTTAGGGAAAGTTTGTCACTGAAGCAACATCTTTCTTACTGATACTTGGCATTGCGAAGTAACATACGAGTCAGTCTAAATCATTTAACCGTAGTGGAAAATGGGTGCTGTAAGATTTGCTGCATTTCTTTTACATTTGTTTGTTGAACTGATGTGTGTCAGCTAAAACACATTTTCTTTTTTTTTTTTTAATCTCCTTTTCTTAAAACAATGTTATATCTAAGATGCACCCTAGACTTGGCAATCTAATGTGCTTCTCTTGTTTCTTCAGGGAACAGGTCAAACTAACATGTACAGGAAAGTCTCCTTAGATTTGTCAGAAAGTATTCAATCAACTTCACTTTCCAGTTGATTTCTTGTATCGATTGTATTATTTCACTATAACACCATGAATGTACCATTTTGTGTTCCTTCTCAGGGTACTCTTTTCTTTTTAGAAGCTCCTTTTATTTCCTTCCAAGTGCGGTGAACTACACTATCTCTAAAACTTCTGAACACTTGCAAAATTATGCCCAGAGTAACAATAAAAAGATGGAAGAATTTCTTCTTTCTTTTATTGAATAATAAGGACATTGAAGGAAAGGCTTTGATAGCACCAAACAGAGAATCATATAACTACTGACATAAAATTTATAAATTGGCTTTAGATTTTTACATGTATGTCTCTATCTGTGAAAAACTACTTTATTCTTTTCCATTTTAATTTGGGTCTCATGAACTCTTCTATTTTGTAGTGTCTGTTTTTCATGGCTAGTTTTTACAGAAACTTTATCTATAATGGAGACCTGGTGAATTCTTTTCTTAGTCAAAATTAATTACGGTAGGACTAAAGTTGTTTGTTATTGTATGAAATGTGCCTATCATAATCTCTAGGCACATGTACATAAATTAATACATAAAAATGACCTCGTTGTCAAATAAAAAGAACTTACCAACCTTCTCTTTGCTTCTGCAGCCAGCCCCTCAGGCAAAAGCCTGAATAAATAGATAAGCCCTACAGCACACCCCGAAGGCTTTTAGACGTGGACTTTGGCAGACTACTGGGGTTAGGGAATTTGAGAGAACCTTGCCACTGGGCAATAAAACATATGCATTTAGGATTGTTGATAAAAACAGATCAACAAACCTCAACTTCAGGAAAAAGACAGAAACTGATTTAATGTTTCAGGGATTTGCAACTCCAAGCAGCTCCATGAAAGTTGATGGTTTACACTCTTAAAATTGAATGCTGCTATAGGATTTTTTTTTTCTGCTAAAGGTATGGCTGTCAGAGTACACTTTTTTTTTTTACTTTTCCACCTGGAATAGCAATTTAGTATTTTGGGAATAAGTCCTCAGACCTAAATATAGGGAGGTGATGAATATTTACTTTGCAAAATCTACTTCTTTTTAAAATTCAAGCCTATAGGTAGAATTTGTGATTCAGTATTTGTATAGAAAGCAAACAAAGCAAAACCCTTATGGCTGTTTCCCAAAGCAGGATAGAGTATAGTGCTAAAGTTAAAAAAGAAAAAGGAGTTTGTTATTCATTTTGCTTTTTCAATTATTAACATGCATGTTTGTTTTTATTTTGGCTTGATATATTCTTGAGGGGAAAAAAATAGAGCTGAACTCTTGTAAGTAACCATAATAGCAGAAAAATAACTTTATCATGCTTACCATAAGGTATTTATATTCTATATTTTCAGTTTTAATTAGATTTTTTTTATGTGGTTGGTTAGATATATAGCATAAAGGAAGAAAGAAATGTGATACTGAAGACCCTTGCTCCACTGAGTAAAAATTCAAGTAAAATTCTTATTCGAATAAAAAAGTGTGGCAATATTATGAAACTTATAATGAACAAGAAAATGAAAATTTGCAAATCAATCATTAGTAAAAATGAACTAAGGTGGCAGCACTAAAGTGGAAAGAAAGCAAGAATTCTCAGTGAAAGCCAAACCTTGATTAGTGGGACCATGACATGCAGGACATGTCTGTAATGTAGTAAAGAGTCCTTTGTGCTTATGAGGCTAATGGTAAATCATCTGTTGATTGCCAGGGAAAGCCTGTTGACTAAATGTAATTCCATTTATTTATTCCAGTTAGTCTAGAGGTTAATACAATTTCATATCCTTCAAATATGTATACAAATACTTACTGCAATGCAGTTTGGTGATAGAAAAGATAGCAATAAGAAGAGTAATACTAAAAACTTAATAAAGAAAACTTAAATGAAAAATTGTTTTACGTTCACCAAGCCAAAGTCATAGGAGTCTTGCTGATTTCACTTATCTGGTTCTGTTGGGAGGGGATTTGTTTCTTTTTGATTATCTATATGCATAATATCTTAAAATAAATTGGACTTTATTTGATTATTCAGTGCCAGATATTTGGTACAGAAATATAAAAAACAGAGACCCTCAAAGATTTCTTGAACTGCTCATCGCAGTGGAGTGTGTAGTATTTTGGGTCTTCTGAGACAAAATAGTAATTACCTTTTGTGCAGAGCAGATAGAATAGTGCTTTTTTGATTACCAGAACATGACCACAGTAGAACAATTACTGAATATTACTCAGCTTTCAAAGAGCTGAGTTCCTACAAGGCACTGACAGAATGCTGTTTCTTCCAGAGCTTTAAGATGAAAACAAGAGTTGAGTATTAAGATGTAGAAAACTTACCTTGAAGCTCAACCTCATTTTTAAGATTAGGGAATGAGTAAATCATTGGTAGTAGAAAGAGATAAGCCTTTAGTGCCTCAAAAGTGAGCAATACACTTTTCTTAATTGTGTAAAATCTAATGTGAAGTGACATGTAGTGCTTACTTGGCACATAAAAATAGCAAAGTATTATCTTGGTATTTTTGAGCAAGTTTAAAGATGGAAAGCAATTTATCCCATTTTCCAAGGAAGTAAATAGTTTGACTTTTGAAGTGACTTCTGCATAGGTCAATACCTAACTATCATTCTGAAAAATAACAGGCTTCAGTTGCTTTCTGTACAACTTACAGTCTATTTCCAAAAATGGTGCTGTAAATTTTTAACAGGGGGTTGAATCCCATTATGAAACTGAGGCAAGAACCTGGATATAGAAGCAGTAGGGAAATAAATTCTTTTTTTCCATGTGAGCCCTGAAATGTTGAAATCCTGATGTGTGATATATATAAAAAAAAAAGCTATAAAAGTTATGAATTTGAAACTTTAACAAAGAGAAAAGGGTGAGCCCAACTTATAAGCCATGGATGTTAAAAGATGTCAATGAACATAGTGCAGAAATCAAAATTGGACAATGAGCAAGAAAGATGATCTCTGAAGATGTTATAGCACCGCTTAAATGAAGAAGAGGCAATAATACATCATTATTTATGGGTAACATTAATCATTAGCATGTATGCCAGCTGGAGATCTAGTTACTTCTAGTGTGGAACATTCTGAATGCAAACTCTGACTCGACCTGGTTTGAAGAAATTTTGGGTCACTTCTTTCTCTGGCTACAATAATAGTTCTATAATTCTCTGTTAAGCATCAGCTTCTAAAAATATGTCTTAAAACAACAGCTAGTTCTGTTATACATAAACAGATCTATTTTATTGATTGGTCACATCTTAGTTTTGTTTGGTATCCTGTATTTATTATTGCTATTCTTTCACATTAAAAAAGATTATGGTTCTCTTATGTTCATACATCCCATCCTTGCACTGACTTCAGTTTTTGTGCTTGTGGCACCTCAGTCAATGTCTTGGATATCTTTTAAAGACATTCTTCCAATTAAGTAAATTTTACTGACAAGAAGATTTTTACTAAGAAGTATTTTCACTATTTCAATACTGTTTAATTCTTTCAGAAAGTATTTTCTGCAGTTCTGTTTTTAAATAGGCAACAGATTGTAGCCTAAACATTTTTTACAATCTTGTGTTTTCCAGGAAAATTATTTTCCTTCAAATGCAGTAGAGCAGTGCAGAAGAATGTATTAACCTAGTGGTGCAAACTTGGGTGGAAGTCCCTAAGAAATGTCAGGAGAAAATTCTAACTACTAGACTTACTTTAAATGTTTTGCAAACTTCCTTCATTGCAATAACTCAGTTTAAAAAAAAGAAATCAACCCACAAAACAAGAAACAAAACAAAACAGAAAAAACAGCTACTTCTCATTATACATTCTATTGTAATCAATTGAGTAAAATTGATGTACAGTTGGAATGCTAGTAGCCTTTTTACTCAAGCACAATTAGCAGGATCAATCTAGACAATTAAAGAAGAAACATTGCAGAAAACTCTATGTTGTTCATGGTCTTGACAGTCTTTTTTTTTGCTTACAGTAATGTACTTTCTATTATATTGCATGTAAACACACCTCTAATGTAAGGTTTAAGATGGAAGACAATTTGTATTAAAGCATCACAAGTTTCTTTTTTTATTTAAACATGGCACATTAAGCAGAAGCATTAAGAAAAATAAATATTAATTTACCTTTGGAATGGCTTCCATGAGCCCATGTTCGTGTGTTCAACCATATGTGGACACTTCTCCCCTGTGTGCTGAAAGCTTCTTGTCTAGGTGGGAAAAAAAAATTATCCCAAATTCTTGGTATAAGGATTCCATGTGAAAGATCTCAAATATTTAAGTCTGCTAACTTTTACTAGGAGAAAGTCAGCAACATCAGGAATCTCTGCATTTTCCTTTTTGTCTGGAAAATGAAATACATGTATGCCTCTTTGGAAACTCCAGAGGTTTGTGGGGTGGTGGGTTTTTTTTGTATTATGTGACTGTCTTTTGCTGCAGAGTCCTGGTTGGCTTCTGGGTGAATGAAATCTTGTGAATTCTTGCATGGCATTCAACTATAATGCCATTGGATTCAAAAAGGGGCCTCTGAGAAAGACAGACATAGTATGCAAATTCTTTTAAGGGTTGGCCATATGACTTTGGCCAAACAGAAGTTGACTTTGGATACCCTGAATGACAGAAATATGCTGGCAACACCGTGTTGTGTCATGGATTCTTGTACCTCCTGTGTCACCTACTTGGCTTCTTTGTGATGGAGAATTCAGCTTTGAGGTTTTTGTCTCCTACAACTTGAGCTTTTTTCAGTCCTTTTGTTTTTTGTTAGAGCAAATGGAACTTAACCAAAGTCAATTAATTTTGTTGCTGTCTTTAAAGTGACTTGGTCTATCTGCTGGAAGTACCTGCAGTGTGTTTCACTGAAACACACAAGTTATGTGTGCAAGTATGATATATAATTGTATTTATGGTATTTTTTTACTGATAAGTGAGTAGACCTAAATGCTATTTATAGTACCAAGGGAATTTTTCATTTATGTTAAATACTTCTATTTCAAAACTTATGGTTTTTTTAAATTACCTTAGAAGCTTGGAATTGTTTCCATACTGCATTTCTTACCTTCCAAGTATAAACCTTTTCTGTTGTCTGAAATGGATGGCAAGATTTTATATCATGCTATGAAAAATAATAGTGGTACAGTCTTTCATATAGTAATGCCTTTTGTACTTACCTGTCAAATAGAAGAAGAATAATGTATGAATACATATCTTCAGGTTCAGTTTCAGAACATACTCCTTTTGAGAATATATTTTCTAATTTGCTTTCATAAATAGCATTGAATATGGCGAGTATATACAGCTTCTCCAACACACCAATATTTTGAAATATGTTCAATATTTATTCTAATATTCTGAACTCAATATTCAGCAATGCAAAACATAAAATGCTAGCATGGTTTTTCCCTGCTGTCTATTTTGAAAGGTTATGTTGATTCTATTTTCTCATTATCCTACAGAGGTTTATTTTAAAATAAAATCTTTCCCTGAAAGTCTACTTTCTATTTTCATAAGCTAAAATAACACTCTCTGCTTCATACTATGCGTCAAATATACTTTTATTACTGAGTTACAATAACTCAGCAGTATATTGACATGCCCAAAGGTGTTTGGTGTTTTTTATGGAAGCTAGTGGTCATGTGCTACAGATTGTTCTTTACCTTGAAGGAACTTGCTTCTGAGGAACTGTAGAGGATGTGGATTTGAATCACTGTTACTATCCCATTCAATGATTTCTGTGGTTGTAGATTATAAATACCAGGTGGTGAGCAGCTTTCTCATGGAAATCCAGAGGCAGGAAATGTGCAGTCCTCCAAAGCTCAGATCCCTAATCGTGGTGAGACAGGCCTCTTCACTAGTAGAAAGTCAGGCTAAGGAAAACACTTCATTTAGAGTAATGCTTCATATACAGAGTTGTTCTGCCTTTAGAAGGATGAGTGAACTTCCATCAAGTCGTTTCCACCAGCCTTTGATTCTGTTGACTTCCAAACTTTTGGAATGGAGCATTTTATGAAACACACTTTGTTCAATTATGTATCTTTCCCTGAGTTTTTGTATTGTACTACATGTCCATTCGGTCAGTTGATCATTTTGCTGAGTATTGTCTGATCCTGGATTGTCTGTAAGAATGATAACGGTGTATGTAGATGAAGTAATAGGTGCAATTCACTTTGTGTTTGCTGTTACTAATGTACCAATTTAATCTTGGAAGACTTTACAGCAATAAATCAAATGGGCTTTTCCAAATATTGTAGAATGTTTCACAAACAGAATTCCAAAGTAGCTTCTGACAAGCAAGCAGAAAATTCATTAATGCTGCTTTAACCCTGTTCCTTTCTCTCACTGATGCCCTGCCTCTTCCTTTCACGTTCCCTCTCCCACCTCAGCCTCCTCCCTCCCCCCGAAAAAAAAAAACAACCCACCAACCCACCAAACAAATAAAAACTCAAAACCCAGCACCAAACCTCTAAACCACTACACCCAAAGAACCCTCATCCCAGCTGTGTGGGAAGGCATCTTTAAGGTTTTGGTGTCTGTAAACTCGAATAACATTAAACAGTCTGGAAGATAAGAGGATAAATAAACAGTTCAACCGCACGGAGAGAATATGTCCATGAGTAAGTAATTTAGTTTATAGTGTGGAAGAAAAAAGTGACTGAACAGTAATTAGATTACTGTATTCTTTGTAATAATATTATATTATTAGCAGGGCATAACTGGAAGAAAATAAGTGAGGGATTTTGCATTACTACTATGGATTGCCTCAACCTTGATATAAACATGAGAGGATTGTCTTTATTATCTTGCTGGTTGGCAAAAGATGAAATATTCCTGGTGTTACTCTGTGTAACATCTAACTTTCCAAATAATGAAATGAAGTACTTTTTTTTTTTTTTTCTGCTTTTCTCCACAGTAAAGGAAGATCAGAAATCTACTTTCTTGGGCAATGACACAGGCCTATGACAATGGGGGAATACTGCAGTACTGCAGATGGATTTATTTTTTTTTTAATGTAGTGGCTGTGCTACTGCTCAGCCATGGAGAAAGATTTTTTTTTTTTTTTTTTCATATTTTAGAGGGAATCAAGGGCTATGGTAAACTGCTCATGGTAAGGAGATGGAAAACCTCAATGAGACTTATTCAACACCCTTCCCACATAAAATTTTAAAACGTACATGTTCTAAATTTTTTTGGAAAAGGTTGAAAATTGAAATTTAAAACTGAAAACTCAGACTTTGGAGCTTGTCATATTTGACTGCATTTCCCATTTTTCAATAATAAAGGTAAGGAGAGTAAGAAAAAAATCCATGTATGTAACTTGTTCATTCTTGAAATTTTCTGTAGAAATTTGCTTGCAGTCAGAAGTCTAATTTTTGCTGTAAGTTTATAAAATTAGAAAATTAATCTCCAATGAGAATGATCTTATATTTTGCATCTCGTGGAGCTGAATGTTACTGGTAATCTAAAACAATGAAGTAGCTTTGTAATTGCTTAGCTGAGGAGCCAATAGAGATGACAATAACAAAATCATTCAGGCTGGAATAAAGACCTTGGTGGTTTCTAGCTCAAAAGTAGGCCAATCTTCTGCTCAAAGTACGCCACCTCAGGATCATCAGGGCTTTGTGCAGTTGGGTTTTGGAAGCCTTCAAGGATGGAGGTTGCACAATCTCTCTGGGCCCCTACTCCTCTGCTTAAATGTGGTTTTAAGTGGCTTTTTTCCCCCCTTGTATCTAGTTGGAATAATTTTTTTTTCTGTTTGTTTGATGTCTCTCATTTTTCTGTTGTGCACCACAACAAAGAACTTGGCTTTATCTTCTTGATAAAGAATCCCTCTAGTACTGGTTAGTACTGGAAGGCTACTATTAGCCCCTAAAGCCTTCTTTCCCCCTACCTCCCCCACCAAGGCAGATAAGCCCAGTTGCACAGACAGTCTCACAAGAGCAGAGCAAAGAATAATTACTTCCCTTTCTGTGATACAGCCCAGGATGCTGTCAGCCTTCTCTGCTGCCAGGACACAATGTAAATGTGTGTATTGTCCTGTCCACCAGGCTCCTCAAATCCTTTTTCTTTTCAGTAGAACTGTATATAGTTGACAGTAGAACAGTATACTGTTGGTGGAGTTAGTCCTTCCTAAGGGAAGCACTTGGCACTTGTCCTTCTTGAATTTCATGGGGCTGGTCCATTCTTCCAGCTTGTCTAGGTCCCCTTGAATTTATTCTATTTCTGTATGGCCAAGATCAGCAATTGTATGTGCATAAGTGAAAGAAATAATTGCATCTTACTGCCTCTGGTCACCTGGAAACCACCATGAACCATTGGTAAGAACTACCATTGGTCAATAGATGTTAATAGCAGGTTTGTAGCACTTCTCTGCATCAAATATTTCTTAACTTCTTTCTGTTGGTTTCATGGAGTTTCATGGTAGAGTGGGTGACAACAGTACTCCCTCCCCAATGACTTTCTATCTGCAGAAGATGGTAGGTCGTGAAGTGGCTCATTGATGTTCTTTGCATTCACGTCAGATGCCTTGCTTACTCAGAAGTGGGGTAGCTCTGTGGTTAGTCTCTGAGTACTTTTATGACATGTTCTTGTTCCTCCCCACCTTTTCTCCTCCCAAAGAAGAAATAAGGAAAAAAGTCTGTTTTAAGAATGAGTTTCATATTGGTTGTAAAGTATAACAAACCTGCCAGACAGAGCAAACATGCTGAATGACCCTGAATACTAAGGGGAAATTTCTCTTCAGGGAGTGGCAATACCACTTTTTTGAGGACAGGAGAAAGCGATGAATATCTTGAGATTGTATAAATTATTAGT
>BJBW01001323.1:0-11814 GCA_004320125.1 Scolopax mira
TATAACAGCTACATTAAAACCTACCTGAGCCAACAATCACATTCAACAGGTAACAGCACCAAAGAAGTAGAATAATTCTAAAATCCACAGGATAAAGAATTATCATAGAGTTTTTTTTCCAGGCTACAAAATATCAGTGATGGGTTCCTACCTTCATTCAGCTGTCTCTGTGGCAGGAGCCCACTTCTTCGAGGAGGAATGGAGCAGATCCACACTTGATTTCATCTCCTTGGAACTGGTCCTGTCTGTGGGTCCTACTTCTAATGCATGAAGATATTTCCCAGAGTTAGAATGGTCTCTGATATACTATCTTAATTCAATAAATAGTCTAAAACAGTCAGTCTAAAACTCAAACACCCACAGGAATGGTGTCCTACTTCATGTCTTTCATTAGCATCATCATGGCCACCTTGAAAGGACATAGGTTGTTATAGTTTGTAACACTGTCTTGTCAATAGACTTGTAGATATTTTCTCTTTCTAGGGATTGCCTGTGACACTCAAAGAGGAATGAGAAACTGGATTGATATAAATCTTGGGAAATTCATACAACAATCCTCCACGCAAGATCTTCTTTGCTTCAATGCCAAATTTAAGGTACTGAGCTGAAAGTACAGAGTAATGAGTAATGCCATAGTTCATTCTTGGTAACAATGTGGTGCTGTGGGCTTCAGAGGAATTAAAATATCCTACACAAAGGCCAAATCACAGCACAAGATGTCATCAAATTTACCTCCAGCTACCCCATCATGATCACTAATACATTCATAGGCCTCAATCCAGAAGAAATTAAGATCACACATAGTAAAACTGAGCATTGCTGCTAGCTCTGCCTTGGAGACACCACCATCTCTGTCTAGAGCAGAGCCAGGTTTGTGCTCTCTGCCTGGGAACAGCACACAATCCACGTATTATTGTTCAACATAAGCCTCTATTATGTAACTACTGAATGAGTAACGCCACATCATTTTCTATGAACATCCCTAATTATCATATTATTATTTTTCCTGTGTAGGAACTAAATGCTCAGAGCCTGAAAGATTTGCTGGGACCTAGTTTTGAATTTCACCTTGAAGAAGAATACTCTCAACAGCCATCAGCAGGTGAGTGAAAGCACACTTCAGAGTTACTATCAAGTTTTCCCCAGTGCTGACACTCTTATGCTTGCTTAGGATGCAAACAAATTCCAAAAGGCTTCTACCTGCATAGCAAAAATATACAAAAAGGTTATTCCTCGTCTACCTCAGAGTAGATTCTCTCCCACTGGATAGAAAACAGTATCTCATCACATGAAAGAAATTATGTGCCAAATTTTGCAGTGGAACCTCCTGGCTCTGCTGTAAGCTCAGTATCACTGCACAGGATACTGCATATAGAGTCGAGTGGAAAGTCACGCTGGGTCACACTTAGTTCACCACGAAGGAGTGGCAGGACTGTTGCACAGAGCATGTTCCCCAGTGCTTTGCATAATCTAATTGTAACCGACTTTGCAGATGACTTTCAGTCCTTCCCTTGGGAGTCTACTCCACGAGTAAAACATTTCCAAATGGGCTCATGGGAAAGCTATCAGGAGGTGGAACAGTTATTCCAGACCCCTGAACAGATCATTGTCTCAGTCGACAATCTCTGTGGATTCAGAACTGATTAGGTGCCTTAATATTTATTTCAGCACCTCCTGTAACCAGAAGAGCAACAACATATATGAAAAACCACACATTTCAGATTTTTTACTGTGTTCTCCCCCTCTGGCTACTAAACACTGTTTTGTAAGAGTAAATCCTACCCCTAAACAATAAGGTATTCTAACACAAAGAAAGCTATATAGCACTTCAATCAACAAGGGCGTTTACCTTCTTCAGAGCTCATCACTTCTTAACAATAAACTAGAGGTGCATATTGCAATATACCACAGTCATATAGAAATCTGCAGAGTCTGGTGCATTTGCTGGTAAAGTATGTTGCCTGGAGTCCCATCTTCACACTTTAATCAGAGCTTTTGAAGCTGCAAGGAGAAAATCCAATAGCGGTTTCAGGATCGGGCCCTAGATGCTATCAGTTTCACCTTGTGTCCTGCCTACTGCTATGCCTGGAAACAGCACGCAGCTCTGCTGATTAACAGCACCCTGCACTTGGCACTTTCCATCAAGTTATTTCTACAAACTTTGCACTTCAAGTGCAAAGTGTTAGTATGTATTAGGCTTGTGTACTTCAAGAGCCTGAATTTGCAAGGCTTTCCTTGAAACACCGCTGGCGTAGGGAAATCTCCAAGTAGGGTCTGCAATCAAGAAGGTACCAAGATTTCAGCCAGACATCACTACAACCTTAGAAAATTGTTACACCACTTTCTCCACTGCTTCTCATGTCAATAAAATTGTTTCCTTCAAAGAATTAATTGTTTCTCACTCTGAGCTTTGAGCCTCCAATACACAAGACATCATGGTTTTGCATGAACACAGCAAGCTGCTCTGGGAGGATTACAGCTTTAAATTCCCAAGTACAAGAAGCACAGCACAGGCCTCACGCTGTTGATAAGGCCAAGGGCCATGATACTATCCTCTCTATAGTGCCTACAGCTTACCTCAGCCTAAAACACTTTCCAGCGTAGCCTATAAATCAACAAACGCCCTGCATGCAGCCTGCCAACAGAGAACCCCACCTCGCCCGCCAGCATGGCCGCCGCCCCCCCTTCCCCAGGGCACTCCGCGCATGCGCGCTCACCCCCACCGCCTTCCTTTCCGGCAGTGTGGCGTTTCCCCGTTTTACGACAGTGTGGCAGCCCCACCCCCTCGCTGGTTGCCGCGCTCGGCGGCGGCGCGGCAGCGATGGCGTCTCCCTTCAGCGGGGTGCTGCAGCTGACGGACCTGGATGATTATATAGGGCCCTCACAGGTGGGTGCGGGCCGGGGGCGGCGAGGACCGGCCGTGAGGGACAGGCTACGGCCCTGCGAGGGGGCGGCCCAAGCCTCCTCCGGCCCCGGGAGCCGAGGGGTGGGCCCCGCCAGCGCCGCCTGGGGAGGGTGAGGAAATGGCGCTGAGGGGAGGTGGGTGACAGCCCCAGGCTGGGACAGCGGTTCTCAGCCTGGGCAGGGCCTGGCAGGTGATGGAGGCCGCAGAGGGGCCGAGGCCCACCCTTTCAGGCGTCCTCCCTGTCTCCTCCAGCCGGTGCGCCGAGAAGGGAGGGCAGCAACGCCGATCGGTGTAGCCAGCTGAAGAGAGAAATCTTGGCCCAGCAGCCAGTCGGTCATTCCCACCCCGATCTGGAAGCTGCTCTATTAAATCTTTAATCCAGAGCCCCTCCGAAATGAAAGTTTAAACCTAAAAAAGTTTCCTTCTAGTCTACTGACCCACAGATGCTCATGCCAGCGCACTGGAGTGGGTGGCAGAGAGGTGGGAGTGAGCAGCAAGGACAGGTCAAGACAGTTCCTTTTGGAGTCTTGAAGCATTAGCAAAAGTACAAAATAGTAATCCTGGACCTATTTCTTGACAAGTACAGCAGAAAAACTATCCTGAAATGACATCAGTGGAGTGAGACATGACAAAGCCCATTAGCTCTCTGTGCAGTCCTTGCGTTTCCTAATGAAGTTTTTATATAAATAATGCAACCCGATTTTCTGTTTCAAGTACAGATTGTGGTTTTACTCAGCGAGCAGAACTGAAGAGTCATAATGACTTGTTTGTGGTAGTCTTTACATTTTGCAAAATGTAGTAAAGCTGGATTAATTTAGAGGGGGACAAACTGAAAATGTTGGCAGAGCAAGAATGGTAAAGGGCAAAGAGAATCTTAGCTGCTGAAGCAGGACAAAGGAGTCATAAGGTGCCTGAACAACTAAAATCGCACAAAATGCAAAAGCACCCGTGAGAGTTCATCACAGAACAATACAGAAAACTGGAGGCAGTCCATTTGAGGTCGTCAGAGTCCTTTCAACATTAAATGAGACTTCATTGGCACTAGACACATGTTGACTCTAGTGACCACGCCTCCATCGGTTAAAATTTGCAATGAAGAATGCAGGATCCTCTGTAAGATTTTAGAGAGGAGGACTGTGCAGGCAAACCTCGGCTCCTTGCAAGGCTCCATAAAACATAGCTTCTGTTCTTCAGAAAGAATAGCAAAATTGTCTTCTGGTTTTGGTATGATGCTGGAAAAGTGTTCCTTCTGTAAAAAAGGGGTAAGAAGTTTTTGCTTTTATATTTTCCCTTGATGGTTGTAGGTGCTGCAAATTAATCCAGCATATTTTAAGAGAGAGTAAACAGCATTTGCTGTAGAACTAGAGTTTGGGTTTGATCATTCTAATTTCTTTTATATCTACCTCGTCCATACTTTGTTGCTCATCTCCTCACTTTCGGGCTTTACTTCTCTATCAGGAATGTATTAAACCTGTAAAAGTGGAAAAAAAGCCTGGAAAAGCAGCAGCTAAGATCAGAATTGAAGCAGATGGAAGCTACTTTCAGATCAATCAGGTATGTGTGATTTTTTTGTTCATTATTCTGTAAAATAGCCAGAAAACATGAGTGTATTGTTAAGTATTTGAATAGTCTACAGCTATTTAATGCCTCAGAGAGTACCAAGATGTTAGAAAAATTTCGCTAGTGCTGTCAGCATTCTCCTATCTTTTTTCCAAAGTCCAACTTTTTAATTGCCTGGTTTTACAAGCAGTAATTCTGATTTTATGTCTTTTACGCTCTGAGACACTGACATTAACGAGTGGTGATTTTCAATATAAGAGCATATAAATTGGCAAGTTTTGCTATCAATACTTAAATATTAGCAAGTTGTAGATTATTTGCAACAATTTGCTAAAATTTCTTATTACATTGTATCATACAGCAGAGCGATCACTCACTAAGAGATTCAATTAGATACTCTTAAATTTTGCTCTGATTTTTTTTTTTTAATATTTCAAAGTATTTGTTCAATAGCCTGCAGAATTTGTAAGCCTCCTGTTTACAAAATTAATGTCAGGTTTTGCAGAACGATTTTCCTGTTCACACAGAAAAGGTTAACATTTCTTAGCTAACTAGACAGGCAATTCATCTAGAAGTGGTACTTTTAACTTTAGGCAGATGATGACCTTTTTACAGGGGGGATACAGCACTTCCAAAGAAGAATGGTTTCTTATTTTAAAAATTTAATTTAATAGCAACTAATTGCTTGGTCTGTTTCTGACTTCATTGAGAAGTGACATTTAGGAGGAGAGTCTCATGGGAAAACGGATTTATTCAGGTCAAATATTATGAAAAATATTTCCTTCCAGTGGTGAGCCACACACTGGCCTTGATAACGCTGACAGATGGTTTTCCCATCGGTGTCCATGCGAGTTCTGCACCCAGAAAGGTTGCAGAATGCTCAGTATCAATTAAAAATGTTAGTGAGCTAGCAGTCTGGTTACACTGGAAGGAGTGAAATTCAAGTTCCTGTGAAGAAACAGCTCCAGAACAATTCAATAATGTAAGCAGTGTCTGCCAGAGGTGACAAAGCTCCCTGCTCTACCCAGGGCAACATTCAGTGCACGCAGGAGATCGGTGCTTAAAGGCTTAGGAGCTCTGTGCTCTCCAGTTTTGTGCTTAAAACAGCAGCTGCCATCTGTGTCAGCCACACTATCCCAGTCTTCAGCCACCCACAAGTTGAAAAACTGAGCAAGACAGACTCTATTTGCTTCTGGGATAGTATAGTTTCAATGTTTTGCAGCAATGTTAGCCCACACATTTGTGTGATAACACAAATATCGTGGCCTAGGCCACTATATTTGATGAAACTTATGTTCTTGGTCTTGCTCAATTTTTCCTAGAATTCCTCAGTATATCTGCATCTTTGTGCCAAATAATCCTATTAAAAGCAGCAAAGTTCAAAGATACATGTCTTCCTCCTCATCATCATACTAAAAATAAAAAATACTTTTTTTTTAATGATAAACTGAGAGCATAAAAGCATCTTTGTTACTAAACATAGTGAAGGTGGAAAAACTGCTACCTAGTTCTACACTGTAATCGGAACTGAGTCTAATCTGTTTCTTTACAGGATGGAGGAGCACAAAAACTGGAAAAGGCTAAAATTACTCTGAATGACTGTTTAGCTTGTAGTGGCTGCATTACATCAGCAGAGAGTGTTTTAATCACTCAGCAGAGCCATGAAGAGCTCTGCAAAATGCTAACTTTTAACAAGGTAGGTGACGAGTCACGGCCAGGTAGGCTGCAGAGTCTGAAAGTCTTAATAGATTGGTGGGATGTGTCTGCAGAAGTGGAAACAGTGCACATAAAAATTCCTTTTGGATATCTGGAGGATTTGGGGACATTCTCAGTGGACTGTTGTGCTTTTCCTGATTTTTAGAAAGTAATCGTGAATTTGGTAAACCTTGAAAACTATCTTTAATGTAGTCTTTTACTGACTTCAGAGTTAAGCTGGGAGATATTTTCTGATGTTCTACAGTGCTGAAAGTTCCACATTTGCCACCCTCACATTGCCTGAACAACACTGTTGTTTGGTTTGTTTTTCAGACTGCCGCTCCCAACGAAAAGAAGTTGGTGGTGGTTTCTGTTTCACCACAGTCCAGAGCTTCACTAGCTGTGAGATGTAAAATGGGTGTTCTGGAAACAGCAAAGAAGTTGACCTCATTCTTAAAGAGTTTAGGCAAGTGGTGGTGCGTTCTGTTAATCACAGAGAGGGCTGCTGGGGTATACGTTAAGCCTAACGGCTATGAGTGTGCAAGGTTGATGTGATTTAACCTCCCCATGGACTCAGAATGTCCATGGCATCAGCTAAAATGCAGACTTGGAGTGATAGAAGGAAGGAACTTTAAGTTTTACATTTGCAGTCCTCCTGTCACTTGTGCTCGTCTTCCTGTGCTGATGTGCTGGGGAAAAAGGTTCACTCTCAACTGCAGAGGTTGATAGAGAATCACAAAATGATATGGGTTTGGAAGGGACCTCTGGAGATCATCTAGTCCAATCCCCCTGCCAAAGCAGATTCACCCAGAGCAGGTTGCACAGGAACAAGTCCAGGTGGGTTTTAAATATCTCCAGAGACAGAGACTCCACCACCTCTCTGGTGGAGAGTGCTCTGCCACCCTCAAAGTAAAGAAGGTCCTCCTCATTTTTAGGTGGAACTTCTTGTGTTCAAGTTTGTGCCCACTTCCTCTTGTCCTGTCACAGGGCACCACTGAAAAAAGACTGGCCCCATCCCCTTTAAGTATAGGGCATTGATCAGATCCCCCCCTCAGCCTTCTCTTCTCCAGCCTAAGAAGACCCAAGTCCCTCAGCCTTTCCTTGTAAGAGAGCTGCTCCAAGAGAGATCCCTGTAAATAAGCTTGAATCCAGTTTGACTGATGGCTTTTTGTTGTAGTTTGCTGTATCATTCTTGTGAATTGTAACACAGCTGCTGTACTGCCTAGGTGTGCACTATGTTTTTGATACAACTTTCTCAAGAAACTTCAGCCTATTGGAGAGCCAACGAGAGTTTGTAAAACGCTTTCGAAAGCAATCTGAGGATAAAAAGGCTTTGCCGATGCTGGCTTCTGCCTGTCCAGGTATGGCATTAAATTAGTTATGAAAATAAGGAAAAGGCATCCAAATAGTACAGTAGAATGAAAAAAAAAAAAAAAAAAGCTAGTCAGAAAGGTTTAAATGGATAAATTTCCTTAGAGGATCACTGTCCATAATACAAAGAGGCGTTGGTGCTAATACCAGTGGTGATCTGTACAGTTACCTAATGATCTCTAAAAACAATCCTGTTTCATGTCCTTTGGGTTTTGTGCTGAAGAGACTGAAAATGGTTATTAACGGGTACTGAGCCTGGGATTGGGGAGGAGGGTAAGCAGTGCAAAGGGCTGCTTGTTATTTTTTAATTTCATTTGCCAATTACACTCTTACCAGGTTGGATTTGCTATGCAGAGAAAACCCACGGCAGTTTCATCATTCCTTACATCAGTACCACCAAGTCTCCACAGCAGGTCATGGGCTCCTTGGTCAAGGGCCACTTTGCAGAACAGCAGGTGAGGATCTGAAGATACTGTGTTTAATGGCAGAGTGCTGAAACTGAACACTTTAAGCTGATATTTTTTTATTTTACTACATGTTACACATTAGAGTTTAAAGGTAAAAATTACCTTGCAGAAGCCAGCAAAGGCAGCGTCTTTCTCATTTCTAGTTTAACTAATGAGAAGGGCAGTACTAGGGCAGTAACACTAAGTGCATGCTGCATGGACTACTTAAAACCTCTGCCTGTTATTTGGGAAGGCTAGAAAAAACTTATTTTTCAGTGTCTCTGTGCTCCCGTCTTGCACGTGTGTGGTATTTTCATGTTGTTTTAAGTTGATGAACAACTTAAAATAAATTATCTTAAGACAAAAACTTCAGTCAGTGCATACGTGCAGATCATGTCTTGTCTAAAAATTACTTGCTTGTTCCCAACTTAATGTTCTGTTTCAGTTTGACTTAGTTCTGTTCTCAGTCTTTAACCTTTGGAATCTTTCCAAATATAAATTTGAAAGACTGGAGTTATACTAATAGCCTAGATTTGTCCAGTCAGAAACTTAAGCACCACTTCTGATTGTATGATTTATTGTCCATTAATGAGCAGTGGTTTAACACTTGCATTAACTAAATGCTGACATCTGCATACTTGCTACAAAAATTGGCAGCTACTGAGAATATTTGGCACAAGACACTGAAACAATGGCCTTGAGTCAATGACTTGTTTCCTCTGCCTTATTTCTTGGATGGTCATGAGGTTTTTGTCTGACTCCAGATCAGGGGCTGGGAATTAGTAGCTTGGAGGAAGCATATTCTCTGACTGCATAATTAGGAATTCACTTCACTGCCTGATTTTGTCTGGATCATCTGCACTAGCAAAAGGAGCTGGGGGGAAATTTGTAAAAGACCTGCTGACACTTGCTACAAACTAAAATTGGGTTTTATAAGAAAAATAATTTAACATACATGTGTGTAATAAATGTTAAGTAATAGTGGGGAATATTTACAGAGGCATGGTGGCATTGTTTCATCATTCTCATTTGTACATGGAAAATGTCTCCCTCCAGATAGGTTTGATATTGGCCCATCCAACTGCACAGCTTTGTCTTTCTTCCAGCGCTTAACGCCTGACCAGATCTACCACGTGACAGTGATGCCCTGTTATGACAAAAAGCTAGAGGCTTCAAGGCCAGACTTTTTCAACCAAGAGTACCAAACTCGTGATGTGGACTGTGTCATCACCACAGGTGAGCTGAGCCAGAGGGAGTCCAGCTAATTTCTGGAAGCCTCAAAGCAAGGCTTTTGCTGGTTTAAATAACACTTTGTCTCTGATAGAGGACGTAGGTATGGATATTGCTGTGTAATTACACTTTAATAATTGACATCATGTTGTGGCAAAGATTGCAGATGCAGTTGGTACATTTTGTTTTCATTTATAAAAAGTTCTTATTTTGTGAATATCTCTGGGTTCTGTTGTAGGAGAAGTGCTAAAGCTGTTGGAACAAGAAGGAGTATCTCTATCAGATGTAGATCCTGCTCCTTTGGATACTATGTAAGAACAAAATCTCATTTGCATCTTCAGTCATGTTTTTCCTCATCCAGTATTTATAGAATTCAACAAAATTTGTCTTTTCACTAGTTTTACACAAGACTGTGCATGTTTGCATTTGATTTCTTTTCTTGTGTCACTTGAATCAGTACAATTGTGCATTAACATACTTAATCTATGTATCTATATGATTTTAGAGAATACAACCAGGTCTTAGTAATCCAAGAATTAGCAGCTCTCACTGGAAATCAGCAGGATAGCTACAATTAGCTCACTAAGAGTATAATGGCAAAATAATTGTTCAGAGAAGTACAAATTGCACAACAGTCATTTACTTCAACTACTGTTACTCATAGAATCCCACAAAAGTCTACCTGCAAACTTTGACAAGAGAAAGAATCTAAATCTTTTTTTGCTAAAACAAAGCCTGTTATTGCACTGTGCTCAGTTTGTCTCCCTTCCTAGTTATCAGAGCTACTGTAAGGATTCCAGAATTAAAGCATAAATAAGGGATATTTAGGTCACTAAATATTAGTCACTCAGCTAATCTATAGGAGTCTTTATTTAAAAAAAAATAATCTAAAACACGTGCAAACCAGATGAGACTTTAGTTGCTTCAACTGAAAAGTAACATCTGGTTAAGTGACAACTGCACAGAGATCTAAGTGACTACAGAAACATTAAAATCACATTTTACTCATCTATATTGACATGCAGTGGTGGTTCTGCACTTAATGCTAAACCAAAGAATTCTTTGCTTCAGTTTAAAGAAATGTCTTTGTAGCACTTTGCACATTAATAAACAGAAAGGCTACATGTCTGGCAACCTCAAAGAATTATAAAAGATAGTTAAGCATATGGTTCAAAGATGTACATCTCACTCAGGCACCTTAAGTTTTTGGGGTTTTTTTTTTTATGAGAGATTTTGATACCCCAAATACACAGCATCTAGCATGAGTAGAACGTGACAACGGGCTGTTTTTAGCAACAAACTTCTCTTGTTTTGAAATTTGGTTTATTTCTAAATAAGCTTCAAGTCTTTCTAGTACAACCAAGGGCCATTGGCAGCGTTTGCTCGAGAATTGTCAGCTCAGCACGTGTGTGGACAGAGGTGCTGAGGGAAGTGTCTTTACATGAGGCCTGTTTCCTACATTAATTTCAGTTGTTACAAACAGAGGTCTCTCCTGTGCTTCTGTAAAGAAGGAGAATGGGAGGTAGAGACTGTACTCATCCAGTCGCTTTCATTTAAAGTATACTTAATTTTTTTTAAAAAAAAAAAAAGATTTAAAACAACGTGTGTGCCCAGACCCTCAGTTTCCTTCTAATACATTTCAGTGAATTGGTAGGTGTAGGTTTCACGTAACATTTTTTCTAGCACAGATCCATCTATGCACACTTTTTTCCAGGATTAATTGTCTTTTTCTGATGTAGCATATGCTACATGTGAAGATTGCCTTCACATCAAAAGAGAAAAGTATTCTCAGCTAAAATAAATGTCTGTTTGAGTCCCAAAAGTACAACTCCAAAGCTGCCCATGTACACAAGTACTTCTGTTCTACCTGCTTTTTTGTTACACCACTGACACTGAGGAGAAAAAAAAGTTAGTCTGAAGTGTTTGAACTCCCTTCGGAAATGACATGATGGAAATGTCAGTTATAACATAGAACTGAATGTCTAATGACTTGATAAAAATCTCTGGCCAACTTCTTAGGAGTACATTCTGAGCACCAGGCCTCATGTTTGTGGTGATAAAGTGCCTCTATAACCTCGTGCTCGCTTTAACCTACTCAGTAAATTGACTGGTTACAAACAGCACGTATTCCTCGGAACTTGGAGCGTTCACAGACACAGTCCAATGGCTGTTGTTCTGCTTTGTCCTCCAGCACGTGGAAAAGCCCATTAAGAGGTTATTACATTTGGCAGCAAGAATGAGATCAAGTGCCAGAAATCCCGGGACTTTTGCCGGTATAACCGTTTGCTCCAGACCAGCACTGGAGCTTACTGGCAGCCTCATTTTAAGAGAGCAACGGTACGTGAGGCCAGACACACTCAAGCATGTTGTTAATGAAGCTCAGTTCCTGTAAACAAGATCAAATTAAAAATAGTTTCTGAGGGCGATCGCTGGCTGAAGTGTTGCCTTCTGCAGTTCTTCCAAAGCCTAAGATTTTATCTGGAAGAGGCAACGTCTTCAATTTGACTTGAAACTCTTTGGCTGGAATTCAAGTGTTTTCCCTTCTGCAGCTGTTAGGAGGAGAATGCAAGTGTCACTGCCTGATGAGCACTTCCAAGCAGATCCTTC
>BJBW01001323.1:11988-26594 GCA_004320125.1 Scolopax mira
GTTGAAAGTAGCTGGTTTCAAAAAACGTGTCATAACACAGAACTGGAGCTTTCAAGAACGACTTCTGCTTTTGTTGATGTTGCAGCAAAGCTTTAGCAATGATGAGATGTCTCTTGACTGAGACAGGATTTCTGCTAGGCTGGGTTCTCCAGGAGAAGCAGAGGTTGCACAGACTCATGCCATCAATGCTTTATTATTTCCCTCCTCCCATTTCTAAGCGTACACCCAGGATGTTTGCAGAGATATTAAACAGAAAGCTAACAAAATACATGTCAGGTAATTGCTCTTGTAACACAAACATTCCCAAACATCTTTTTGATACGTGAAGATTAAGTCGGCAGTAGCTGGGTCAGGCTTTGCTGTGGCATTTGACAGTACTTCCACTGAGCATGGCCCAAAGGATGCTGGGCAGCACAGGGTTAAACCTCCTGGGCTCTGAAGCTATAAATAGTTGGTTCCCAAGAGAAAGGGAAAAGCTGGGAGCTCAAAGGGAACAAGTCTTGTGGCTTCTTCTGTTGGTTTTGTCAGTCCCCAGGACCTCTGTGTTTGTGCTGGCTGTTCTATCAAAGATGCCCACTAAAAGTGCTTATTTCTTCCTTGCCCCCAGGTTCAGTTGTGCTGCAGAAGAGGAGCTCACAGGCCACTCTGGAGGTGGCTCTGGGGGCTATTTGGAGCACATCTTCAAGTATGCAGCTAAGGAGCTCTTTGGAATTCAAGTGGAGACAATTCAGTACAAACCTTTAAAGTAAGAAGTTTAAAGTCCTACAGAAAGCACTGGTTTTATTGCAATTCTGCTCGTGCTGATGGGCTGAAACTTTCTTTGCAACGCTAAACATTTGACTTGAAGGCCTGGGAATTGGCTTCTCACTCCCACAGTCACCGAGCAATAAATCAGCCAGTGCTCCAGGCAGCTTCCCCTCTGAGACTTCGAGCCCATTTGCCACCCACACACTTCGTGCTGGCCTGATGGATTTTCCCAGTATCAAGTTGCAGACAATTTTTAGAGTAATTTAGAAGACAGAGCTCGCCTCAATCTGGCCTTCCTCACCTGCAATCAGGCCAGTAAAGTATATTTGTTACACATCCAGCTATCAGAGAACAGAAGATGCTGTGTCAGGGCTTTGGGGCTCTGTTTTAAAGACAAGAAGTCATTTGAGTTTGGGCATGGAGGCTCATTCAGCTGTGATTCCTTCTAGCTTCCCAGTTATGATATTAGAGGACTGTTTGTAATTAATTATATCCCTGATCAGCGATGTTTATGTTTAGGATTCTCTGGTGTAAGAAGCACAAGAAACAGTCCCGTCTGAGTCTCAATATGAAATATTTTATAGAAATCAAATTATTCATTCTTTTATCAGGAACAGGTATTTCCACTAACTTTAGAAGTCTGGAAGCCTTCAATATGGGTTTGCTCCCTGGTTTTATGACCCCATACAATCTAAAATTTTCCTCAGTGGCCTCACTAATGTGTAAGTTGGCTGAAGCCAAGTCAGAAGGCTTCTCACAATGAAACTTTTGTTCAGGCTCCATTTACTTGGCTTTTGGGGATTTAGTCAACACAGGTGTTCTTCAGCAAACTCAGCTCAGGTGGCAGGTCCTCAAAAGAGATTGGAAAAGGGTCAGTTCCTTCATCTGTTTTGTTTGGGTGGCAAAGAACTAGGGCAGCTTTCTTGAATAAGATTTCACAAAGAGCTTTGTTTTAGAACAGGGCTCCTTGAAGTTTAAAATAGAAGTTCATTTGGATGAGACAGTTTCTCTGCTTTTGTTCCTCAGAAATAAGGACTTCCAGGAGGTGACACTAGAGAGGGATGGAGTGGTCCTGCTCCAGTTTGCTTTGGCGTATGGATTTCGAAACATACAGAACTTGGTGCAAAAGCTGAAACGAGGGAAATCACCCTATCACTATGTTGAAGTCATGGCTTGCCCATCAGGTAAGGCTGCACAGGGGTGGCATTGGTACAGTCCATGGATGTAAAAAGCTGTATGAAACTATACCTAAATTTTAAGAACAATAGGCAATTTCTCACGTCTTAAGTGTTGTGGCAAAGCCTTCAGACCCTTGAGATGCGATACTGTCAGAATTTCAAAGTTGTTTGTATGTATGTTTCCTACCTAATTCTACTAATTCTTCAGGTTTTAAGTAATTACAGTTAAATGCCATTGTGCAAATTTGCATAATTCATGTTTTTAAGGAGGTCCTCCTGGTTTTCTACAATATTTGGTACATGAGGATATTCTTCCTCCAAAAGTGACTGTTCCGCTTTTAGAGAATGCTTGCTTTGTCTGAAGTCTCTTTCTACCTATTTTATTCCCTTTTCCTCTTTGTGCAATCCCTCCTTTTTCTGCCTCCTCCTTCTCTCCAACTCTGCCAGCAGAGGCTCAGGCAGTTTGAGCCCAGCCCAAAGCAATGCTTCCCCAAGGGTCCATGTGACACCCAGCTCTGAGGGGCTGCTCAGCAACAGGACACCCCCTTGGGGCAACCACACACTCAATTCACAGTCCATCTCCACCCCAACAGCAAACCCAGAACGTACCCCAGGGATGTTTATCTTACCTTCAGCTGAGACTCTAGGGCTGCTCTCACCAGGGTTGTATCCTGACCCTTTTCTGGAGGCAAGATCTGAGATCCAGAGCTTCCAGCTTCTTCTTGCTTCCATCTCCAGGCAGTTCCCAGCCTGCCCTGGCTCACCTGGATTAGTCCTGGGGCACACCAGGCCAGCAAGCTCCCCTCTAGGCCTGCAGCCTGTCCTTCTGGGTTAGATAACTGGGGAGTAAACCACAATTATACTGGTGTTGTCGTTTCTGTAACTGTTTGCAGGTGCAGAGTAAATGAGCTGTAGTTGAGGAGGGTTTTTTTTTCTGATAAAGCCAGAGGGCTTTCTCAAACTCAGTGATGTTTTCCCACTTTGTTGCACTTAGGCTGCTTAAATGGAGGTGGTCAGATCAAACTAGATGGAGAATCCAGCAAGGACAAGCTTCAGCAGGTCGAGAGGTTGTATGAGTCCCTGAAGACTGAAATTCCTGAGAAGAACCAGCCTGTAAAGGCGCTGTACGAGCAGTGGCTGGGGGGTGTGGAGTCAGAGAAGGCTGCGAGAGCTTTGCACACACAGTACCACGCCGTGGAGAAAGCAAACACTGGATTTAACATCAAATGGTGAAGGACTGACGCTGTGAAACCCAGAGACAGATACTCAGTGCCTTTTAAACTCAAATTTAAGATTCCCAAAAGACAGCTGCAGTTCTGTGCCATCACTGGGAGTTGGCAATTTCTGCCTCTCGTTAGCGATCAGAAGGTAACGTGCCTATGGGTGGGCAATATTAATTCCTACAGCTTTATAAGAAGTGATGTAAATAAAAACCAAACACTACTTAAAACACGTCAAAAAAAAAAAGCAGTAATGCATCCCAGCCCCTGCACAGCCTTTAAGGACTAAATGGGAACTCCCTTTACCCCCCTGTTCCTGCCAGAACTGGTGAATTTAAGGTACTGAAGGATGTGGGTTGCTGTAGCCTCATGGAGATGAGCTTCATGCTCCATGACAGTATTACTGGTCCAGTAAAAACTGGTAAGTTTTATGGCTGTCTCTGTCTCGGGACATCCTCATTTAGTTATAAATGGTCTAATTAGACCTTGGGTTCTGTTTTTCCATCTTGCTGCCCCTGACTGGCTGCCTTTGAGGCCCAGCAGCAGTCTCTCTGCCCTGTCAGACAGGGTGGGTACCAGCAGCCTGGTATCACGTGAGAAGCATCATCTCCAGGGCTGTTTTATTGCCTGCTGAAATGTGAATTGAATGAATGCTTCAGAAGAACAAGCTAGAGTGATTTATTTTTTTTTGCCTTTAATTACAACGATTGTCTCTAACTGTGGGCAACTGCATCTCTCTTTCTCTCCCTAAATACGCAGTGGAGAGAGTCACAGAATTGTCACATCCACCCCATCCTCAACAGCCACTTACTGATGGATAATATCCTTAAATTCAGAGAAAGCAAATTTTTTTACAGTATTTCAAGCAAGAATTTATTGCCAGCTTTCTTTCCAAGGGTGGGCAAAGTCCTTGGTGTCTCTGAAACTACTTGAACTACTTTACCAGAGTGAATGGGAAGGGGGCTGTGAGATGTTTAGCAGAACAACCTCAGAGGTTAGTAATGAGACATCTGGTTTAATGCAGCCAGAAGCTGGATGGATGTGAAACAGATTGGGTCTGCTGTTGCTGGAGGTGACATGTGCTTGTCTTGCTCTCTGCATTGCTGCATATGGGTATTTTCAGAACTATTCAGAGAAAAACAACTGAATGAATAACTCTTTTGGTCTATTTAATGCGAATATCCTTTTTTTTTTCTTTTTTCTGGAGTTACAATGGGCACAGGGAGGGGAAGGCAGCAGTGGCAGGATTTGCAGCTGTACCTGACCCCAAGAGGAAGGGACACAGGCAGATGTGGAACCTCTCCTTGTGACTGCTGTAGCTGTGAGTGAACACGAACTGAAGAATCACCTTATTGAATCACTCCAATGTTTCTCCTTTTTCTAGTTCCTGCTGTGTGAGGAGGAGGGACTGTGTAGAAAATAGAGTTAAGTGGATGAGAACTGAAAACAAAGCTGCCACATTGCTTTGTCCTTCAGAGTAAACACAGATGGAGGAGATGGAGGCAGTTACAGCACAGAGCCCAGGCTGAAACCTTGCCCGGACCCTCATCAAAGACAACCCCCACCCAGTCACTGCCCCCCCTGAGCCCAGGCCTGTCACAAGCAAAGCTCTCAGACCTTGAGCTGCCTCTTGTGATGGCTGCTCTGGCAGCACTTCCCCATGTCCTTCTCAAATCCTCCTCCACTCTTTCTTAAAAGTAAACCAACAGCGGAAAAGACCTTTTTTGAAATGGTTTTAATTAAAAGCTTTACATTTTTCAGGTGTTGCCGATCAGTTAGTGAATTCACAGTGTTCATAAGGCAAGAATCTCCCAGTGCTTCCCCCTCCCCACCCTATTTCTTTTACAAGCAGGGGGGTAGTTTCAGCGAATGCCCTTTCCCGTGCATAGATTTGTCTCACACAGTTTTGGGCTAAACCAGGGCATTTTCAGCTACAGCAAGAGACACCGTGGCTAATGCAACGTCAGTCCAAGTGCTGAGACCGTGAGGATCAGTGCAAGAGAAACCCATTCTGTTTCCACTGACAACATGCACATCAGGCCAGAAGCACACAAATAAATAAAGCTAAATTAAAGGTGGATTAATCACTTGGACTCTCCACTCAGAACAGCCCAAGACCTTGGCTCCTACAGATGCTCCTGGGTGTCTGTTGCCGTGGTATCAAACCCAGCTTGAACTCCTCCCAGCCTTTCAGCTGCTGTCCATGGGAGCAGACTTACTGCTGGTTCAGGAGCCCTCCCCAAACACACACACAGACACAGGTGCATCTCTGCTCCCAGTATAAATAAAATTCCAGAGGAACACCTGGGTAACGTGGACAAACTGTACCATTACATTTAAACTGAGCAACTTCAAGGCAATAGTACCGAGGGAACTTGTGCAGTAGGATTAATTCTTCCCTGCCTTGTGGAGGAGAGTAAATTCTAACACTATAACTAAAAAAAAGGGGAAAAAAAGGAAAACTTTAGTCTATTCCTAGCAAGGGAAGAAACAGGCACAAACCAGGCGTCAGTAGCATTGGATGCAGTTCACAGTCCACATGTAAAAGATCCTGAAGTCAACTTATTCCAGTGTTAGGAGCTACGAAATTCATAATCAACACTTTAAAATGACAACATAGGGGAAAGGATGATGGGACCAACCCCTCTGCTTCACTGAGGTGAAGAAGAAACCAGAGCTGGGTGCTTGTCCCACAGGAGCAACCGGCCCAAACCCAGACCCTTCAGAGGGATTTTCACAGCTATTTCCAGCTCTACCATCAAGCCCTATGGTTTCCCCAAAAAAAACCCCCAAAACGACTTTACTGGTTTTGTAATTCACCTCCCCCACCACCTGCCAATAAAAGATTTGTACATTTCACAGACTTAAAATAAAATACAGTACTGATTTTGCACCAACTGAAGGCTGAAGAGGCTGAAGAAGAGCCCCAGCTGCTCCCCAGCTCTTCTTCTAAAGAAAAGGCAACAGAAAGGGAAGTTTCGGCCAAGTTTTCCAGTTTTCTATTGGGGAAGGGGGGGGGGGGAAGGCAGCAGCAATAGATGCCCAACAGCACATTGTTGTTTGCTGCCTGAAAACTGTCACACCTTGAAAGTATTTTACAAAGCCAGAGGTTGGAGCACACGTTCCTCCAGGCCTGAACACCACAAGTCAGTGATTGCATTACGAATCCCTACGTGATTTTTCTGTGTTGGCCAACCATGAAAATAGGGGGAAAAAGGGGGGAAAAAAATACCCAAACCCCATCAGAGAAGGTTTCTATTAGCCCAGGTCCACAGTCAAGTAGGTACTCTGACTTTCATACCAGTGAAAACACCAATTCTCTCCTTGGCTTCTTCTTGTGCATCCAGGTCCCCGCTCCTGGCCCTGATGCAGCCCCAGGTGTGGCCGGGCTGCAGGGTGCCAGCTGCTCCGTGGGGTACAGCACCACATCCCCTCAGCATCCCCACCTTCCCCATGCTCTGCCTGGGCTCCCTCCTGCAGGAAAAGGGCTGCAGGACGGGCTGCAGCTCCCACACCCGCCAACCCCAACGTCAGGAGTGTCCTCTCCTCCAAAACATGTTGGTCTCCAACAGGTTTTGGAGGATCCTGCAGGTTTACCTGCCTGGCCGAGCTCAGCAAAGCTCCCGTGGTCTGAGGGAACTGGGCACGGCGCTGGAGGGAGTGAAGCAGAGCAGCCTCAGAACGAGCAGGTTAAAGACAGAAACCAGTTCCCAACCCCCGAGTCTTACAGGAATAAGTCAGAGCTGGATGGACACAGCCCTGGGAGGAAGCCACCACCACGATGGGGACACTGCGCTTCGGGAGCCACCACCACGGCTGGTCACTTCTTCTCAAGGAAGGGGCTGAAAAGTCCCCAGTCGAATGCGAGCATGGCCTGGGGATTGGGCCGCTCCTTGGGCTTCTTGAAGTTATCCTTCTCAGTCCGGAGGGTCCTCAGCACCTCCACTGGGTCTGTCTTGCCCGTGAACTTCTGCAAGGGCTCCTCCCTGCAAGGAGACCGGCTCTGCTGTGACCACAGGGGATGGGACAGGGACACCCCTCCCCACTGGGAACCCAGCGCACACTGGGATGGACAATGGGGGAGTCACATCCTCGTGCCAGGTGGCTGCTGGGGCACACGGGACTCATCTGTGGGTGGGCAGTGCAGGACCTCATGTCCAGGCACCCTCCTTTCCCTTGGGGTTGGATCTCCCACCAGCTAGTGAAGCCATGGGAGAAGGGCTGATGCTGCAGGGGAAAGGGGAGCAGAATTTGAGGGCAGGACCGATGAACCCCAAACCAACCCCCCTCGGATTCGGGGTTGACCCACTGCAGAGCCCTTCACACGCCCAAGGCACCAGTGCCGCTTACGTGACCCGCAGGAAGGGGTTGTAGAGGAACTCCTCCTGCAGCGTGGAGGGCACCGTGGGCAAATCCTCATCATCCCGCTGCTGCCAAGGAACCAGAGACATCCAAAAACCTGCCAGCACCCAACACCACCTCTGTCCCCACCCTCAGCAGGGCCACAGCCACTTACTTTGGCCCACGCGAGTTTCTTCTTCACTATTTCATTCTCTGGATCCACTTTTAAGGCAAATTTGAGGTTTCGGACAGTGCATTCGTGGCCGCAGAACACCTTCTGCAACACCAGCAGGAAGGACTCAGCGTCACTCAGAGGGGTCCAACCCATCCTGGTCCTGCTGCAGGGGACGGGTGCTGCCTCCTGAGTGGTGCCAGCCTGGAGACACCCCCCCCGCCTAAATTTTGGGGTCTCTCCCCAGGGTGGGGTTGAAACGTGGGGCACTCACCGTCTCCTTTGGCAAAGCCCCCAGGATTTGGGTGAGGTTGGTGTACATCTGCTCTGCTGTCCCCTCAAAGAACTTCCCGCAGCCTCCCACGAACAGAGTGTCACCTGTGAGGGAAAAGGGTCTGGACACGGGGGGGACCCTGGTCCGGGTGCTGGGTGGGAGCCCCCACACGGTGGGTTCACCCCTGTGAGCGTCAAGCCGGGGAGGGGACAGGAGGCACCCAGGTGCCCTGTGTCCCTGGTACCCGTGGGGTGGCAGGATGGGGTACCTGAGAAGAGAGCCGGAGCGTCCGGGGAGCCGTCCTCCCACATGAAGTAGCACATGTGGCCCGAGGTGTGGCAGGGGGTGAAGAGGCACCTCACCCGGATGGCCCCGAACTGCAGGGAGAGAGGGTCAGGACCTCATTGGGCTCCCTGATGGGCAGCCAGACCCCCCCGGAGCTCCCCAAGCCCCACGGCATCACCCGCCAGAGATGCTGGGGGACCATGGTTTGGGTGAGCCCCGGGTTACTCGTGTCTGCTCCAATTTAGCAGCGGGGTGCCAGGAGAGGGTTGGGTCTCCCAGCACAATCCCAAACGGGCTGGGAATGGGATGGGGTGTCTCCTCCCAGAGCTCCATCCCACCCCGAATCCACGATGCCACGTCTACAACCGTCCCAGGGCACAAGGAGCCTGGGCACGACCCCAAGCCCAGCATGGTGGGACCACACCATCGCCCAGCACCGCACCAGCCACAGCCGCCCCGTGGGGCAGGATCCCTGGGTGGGGACACTTGTGCAGCCACGTACCTTCAGCTCCTGCTCGTGGGTCACCTTGTGCGTCAGGGCCCCGATCCTCTCATCGGCACCGTACACCTGCAGGCCTGGGCACAGCCTCGCCAGCTCCTCATTGCCCCTCGCGTGGTCCCTGGGCCGGCAGAGGAGGGAATGGGCCACCTGGTCCCGCACAGGACACAGCCACCCCGGCCTTCCAACTTAGACCAGCAGCACTTACCAGTGGTGGTGGGTGGTGAGGACCGCTCTGAGCGCCACCTCCTCCTTCCTGATGATCTCCAGCAACTGAAAGGGACCCAGAGCAGAAGGAAGTGAGCACACGGAGAGGAGGTGACGCACACCCCGCAGCCGCTACAGCCGCACAGCACAGCCCCGCACAGCCCAGTGCCCGCCGTGCCCGTGCCAGGGCAGAATGGGGCCTGTACGGCGCCGCTCCGCAGGCGAGCGGCCCAGAGGACCAGGGCAGAGAAAACAGCCCGAAACAACCGCTGAGCAATGAGAGGATGAGGAGGGGATGAAGGCTCGGCTCCCCGTGGCTGACCCCATCGCACACAGCTGAGCAGGAGGAAGGGAAGATGCTGCTCCCACGGGGATGGTGGCATTTTATGGCCGGTGCTCTCGCAGGGTGAGCACGGAGGTGCTGCACGGGCTGTCACCGCCACCGTGGGGAGATGGTGGCCGTGCCACCCGGCTGCCAACCCCACGACTCAGCTGCCAGGAGGCTCTTAATGGCAACTGAAAATTCACTGCTACTAACACACCCTCTGGCTGCTCCCGATTACGTTCCTTAAAGAGAAAGGAAACGATTGTGACAACAGTAAAGGCTCAAAACTCACGACAGCGTTCCCACCGTGTGCAGCAGCTGAGGGTGACACAAGGGGGTCACCAGGCAGGGGGACAGAGGGGTCACAGCAGCGAGGGATGACCCTGGGGCTGCCTCCCCTGCCTGTCCCCAGCAGCACAGCCACAGAAACCAGGAGTTTTCAGCCCATTTCTGGTTATTCTCACTTGCCCTGGGGTCTGCAGGGCTCCCAGTGTGGGCATGGGGAGGGCTGGGAGGTTAATGGGGAGGGTGACGTGTGAATTCCCCTGCAGGGGCGGGTGGCACTGGGGTCTCCAGGGGGGGCTGAAAAGGGGTCGACCCCACCAGTGGGACACTCCACACACCAGTAGGATGCACCCCAGTAAGACCCCATATGCCAACCCCACGGGGGGCCACCACCACGGGCACATCCCCCGAGTGGGGACCCCACAGCCCACCCAGGACGTGGCGGGGCTGCGACGGGGAGGATGGGGGGGGCAAATCGCCTCTCACCCTTTTGGGGACGGCGGCGTCCACCGCGATGGCATCCCGGGTGCTCTCCTCGATGACCAGGTACATGTAGTTGTCCTCCAGGATGGAAATCACCTTCACCTTCATGGTCCCTTCACCAGCGCCGGCTGCGGGACACGGGGGGGGGGGGGGGGGGGGGCCCACGCAGCAAAACACGGGGGTGGCCCCACCTCCACGCAGCGAAAGCAGAAGGGAAGGGGGGGGGGGAACAACGTCCCTGCCTCACGCAACCGCAGGGGGAGGACACGCGGGGGTGCGCGGTCCCCCCCTCCCAGCCCCGTCCGCGTCGCGTCGCCCCCAGCGAGACCCTCGGCGGACCCCACGCGTGACGCTGTCGCTACCTGCGGGCGGTGCCGCCCGCAGCCCCTCCCCGCAGCGGGCGGGCACGTCCCGCCCCCGCCGGTGCAGTGCGGGGCGGGTCACGCTGCGTGGGGCGGGCTGTCATCCCGCACGGCCCCCGCCCTCTTCCCCAGTCCCCGGTGCAACCCGGCTGCCGTCGAACCCCCACACCCCCCCACCCCGCGGTGCGGGGCAGAGGGACGAAACACCCCCTCGATATTCCACCGCGGACCCCCGCATCCCCATGCCCACTCGCGGGGACCCCACGGCTCCTCCTGCCACGCTGCGGGTCCCACCAGCACCCAGGGGTGCCAGGCTGAAGGTGAAGGGGAGCCCAGCAAGGAGGAAGGCTGGGGTAGGGGGTGTTTGTGTCCCCCCCCCTCCAGACCCCAAAACTGCAGCCTGGCCCCTCGCCCCCACCAGGTGTCACGGCAAGTGGGGGGGGCCTGTGGACTGTGAAAACAGCCATTTCTCCCACCACCAGTGTTGTAGAAGGAGGGGGAGGAGGGTCCATCCTGGGGAGGGTTGGGGGGTGCTGGGTCCCACCAGGCGTTGGGGACATCAGAGACACAAGATGGTCTGGGGGAAGCCTGGTATTTAGGCTGGAGGTATTTAGGAGGGAGGTGATGGGAGGGTCTCGCACGACCACACCAGAGCTCCAGCTGCATCCTCCAAACCACCCAAGCCCAAAAAGCACCAAAAACATGAGACAAGGGGGAGCAGAGCTGTGTCCTGGCTGCTGGCCCAGCCAGGCATAAGCTCCATTTCAGAGTTGACCGTGGTCCCCCCCAAAGGTCACTTACGATGGAGAGAACAGCAGTTGCAAGCAGGAAACAAAGGGGTTTGTTAGGGCTACAAAGATGATGAGGGGTCTGGAGCATCTGCCTTAGAGGAGAGGATGAGGGACCTGGGTCTTTTTAGTCTAAAGACTGGGGGGGGATCTGATCAATGCTTACAATTACTTCAAGGGAGGGCATCAAGAGGATGGGACCAGTCCTTTCTCAATGGTGCCCAGGGGTAGGACAAGAGGAAATGGGCACAAACTTGGATATAAGAAGTTCCACCTAAACATGAGGAGGAACTTCTTTACTTTGTGGGTGTCAGAGCCCTGGAACTGGCTGCCCAGGGGGGTGGTAGAGTCTCCTTCTCTAGAGACATTCCAAACCCACCTGGACAAGTTCCTGTGCAACCTGCTCTGGATGGACCGACTTTGGCAGGGGGGTTGGACTAAATGATCTCCACAGGTCCCTTCCAACCCCATGTGCTTCTGTGAAACCAGCACTGAACACATTCCATTCTTCTTTCGAAGACAAAACACAGTTGTAACCTTGAATAAAACCCCAGAAGATCTCAAAGTGCCACCTTCTCCCTCCCAGGATTGGGTAGAAAAACACTTTCCAGCTGGTTGACTTCAATTACTAGTAAAAAAAAATAAAAAATAAAAATTGTGAGATAAAGAAGTCCCTTTCTTCCAGACCATCCCACGGATGCTCGATTTACAGCTGTTATGATTTATTTGCTCATTTGTCAAACAGCCACCAGCACAGTCACGCTCCGTTGTAGCAGCACAGCGTTCAAGGTAAGGAGGCGGTCAAGTTTTACTTTTCTTTCTGAACTACATCAAAATTTACCTTTTTTTAAAGCAAATTTAAGAAATGGTGCTACCCCAAATCCCGCTCGCACGCTGCCATTCAGGCTGTTCCTTAGAACAGGAGACCAAAGCTACCCTGGTGACACCCGGGCCGTTACAGACTCCACGGTGGCATTACTTACCAACATGGACTGGGGAGAGGGGGGAATAAACTGGAATCAAAATAATTTTAATCTTTTGTTAGTTTCAGCTGCAAAACATTTGTTTTAAAGTGTCCTGTACTTTAGAGCAGAGCCGAGACCAAGAAAAAAAGGAAGAAAATAGGATTAGGAGGAAGAAAAAACGCAGATGCTGAGCCCATGAGACTCACTCACCCTTCACTCACATCTCTCATTTAAAGCCACTGAGCTGGAGGATGGGAAGTGCAGGAAGGGGGTGACCCACTCACTGAAAATCTAGATTTTTCTTCCCCCAAAGTTTATCCTGTTCATCCACTTTGACACGCTATTCCCCGTGAGAAAGGCAGCCTGAGGGGGAGCTCCCTCCCTGCAGTTTCCGAGCTGGCTGCAGAGTGGGGTCTCACAGCACAACTCTGAGAACAGGGATGGCTTTTAAGCCCCATGGACCAACCAAGAACAAGAAACATTCCACTCTAACGTGGTTTCTCAGGGGGTCCGGGATCTGAGCCCTGTTTAATTTGGCAATATGTGGACACCCTCAGCACTTGTATCACCACTGTGGCCTTTCTAGCAGAGGCTGGCCCAGGCAGAAGCTGGAGGGTGGGAGATCAACCCCAGCAGCACAGAGCAACTGCTGTGAGCCAGGCCCCTCAGCTGGAGTCCCCCAGGCTCCCAGGCCCAATGCAGGGGCTGCCAGTGCTCCCCAAAACAGCCCCTCTCTCCCTGGGGAATGGCACCCAGCTGAGAAATGCTCATTTGCCACGTTACTCACGGCAAGGTACAAAGCAGCTCTGGCCATCAGCAGTGAGGCATCTGTTGGAGGAGTCTCATCACTGCTCAGCTGTGAGACACACAGTTAGTCACCAGGTGAGGGGTTTCTTCTCAGGGTTTTGAGCCAGCAGACAAATCCCTTCTTCGTTTGCTTGGTACTAATACAAGTAACATCCAGCTCACACTTAAGAGCAATAAGCAGCTACATGCAAACAGGCTGACGTTAAGAGAGAAAGGGTTAAGCAGCAGTGCAGTCTGGAAGCCAGAGACACTGCCTGGAAAAATTAACTGAAGTCCATGACAAGGGAAGAAGAAAGCTGGACAGTCCGTGTGTGCCACTCCCCAGTACCCTGCCAATTTCACAAACAAAGCCCTGAACTGGTGGTGGCAGAGCAGGTCTGTCACCGAGAACTGGTTTTCGTGGAGCCAGAAGCAACAGACTGTTTAAGCAGCAGCATGGAAGCAAAGTTCAAATTTTCAGCTGGCAATGTAGCCTTTTGTCTCTGTTTTAAATGAAGACTTCTTGGGCTCCAGCCTCACTGTCTGCATTCGCATCTGGCTCCTACAAAAATAACAGGAGCTTTTTCCTAGACCTCAAGGTTTGACCCTTCCCCACCCAGACTTTGAGCCAACACTTGTAAAATGATCTGCATGTGACACATGTGACAGTTTGAGAGCTAGCAACAGAAGGATAAATATTCTTCATCATAATATAAATATGCTGTAGAAGATCTCAACAAGGGCAAAGTGCTTTTTCTTTTTTTCTTAATTAAAACAAAAATAAAAACCTAACTAGGACTTTCTCAACCACAACAGAAGATTCAACTCTAAAATATCTGAATAGTCTAAATTACACTTAAACTGACATTAAAGTGACCCAGGCAGAGTGCTCAGTCCTTCGGGACTCGGAAGTTGTCCTTCTCTTTCCTGATGGCCCCCATTGTTCGGATGGGGTCGGTCTCCCCCGCGTGCTGCTGAACCGTCTTCTCCCTGCCAGGAGGGAACACCAGGGACAGCAAATGAAGAGACTGCAAGATAAAATCTCATTTATGAGGCCACTACTGACACCTTTCACCTGCATCAAGGGGGAAACCTTGCACTTAAAGATCAAAGACTCAGGGCTCTGGCACAGGCTTATCAGCTCCCCTGGTTTAAAGTCTGGCAAGAGGAAATTGCAAACAATCTTATGCCTTGAACGGCAATTTTTGCTGCGCCCGTCTGCCAAACACTGCTTGATGAAGAGATGTAATTACCCAATGAAGCTTGTTCTGCTTCTTGAGTCAGGGTGCTCAGCACTGGCAGAGACGCTCACCACAACCCTCCAAATTTCACTGTAGCAAGTTTCTGCCACGACAGCAAATGTATTTTAAGGAGGGTCTTGAGGGTATCAGAATAAGAATATGTGAGGCGGTTATGGCTCTTTTTTTGGAGACTTCCTCCTTCCCACATCCCCCCTCCAAACACAAGGACCATCTCCACACCCACATTTCCTCCATACCTCACTCGCATGAAGGGGTTGTACGTAAACTCTTCTGCAATGGTGGAGGGTATGGTGGGCTCACCACTGTCATACTTTGCCTGTGACAAGGGAGAGATTTTTGCTTCAGAAAGAACATTTTGGTGAATGAGAAATGTCCTGTGTATTAACCATGTGGAGTCAGAGCTGCACCCAACTGCCTGGGCTGCTCC
>BJBW01001323.1:26814-57377 GCA_004320125.1 Scolopax mira
CTGGCTCCATGAAAGCATCAGGTCTAAGGAAAGGATGAACCAGCTTACCTTGGCCCAAGCAAGCTTTTCCTGGATATTGACATTATTGGGCTCAACGTGTCGAGCAAACTTGAGATTGTTGATCGTGTATTCGTGACCGCAGTAAACTTTCTAGGAGGAGAAAGGAAAAGTGACACCAGGTAACTCTGAAGGTCTGAAGGTGGAATGCCTGTCATCAATGTCATGGTACAGCAGGAACAACAGAAGCAACCCTCTGGGACACACGACACTCTACCCTGGAGACATGCACAGGAGAAGTGCCAGGAGTTATCAGCCAGTGCTATCTGCCAATTTAAGGGCAGGCCTGATGAAAGAGCCCAGACATCCCAGCTCGTTAGTCTCAGTTCTAATAACCAGCCCTTACTCTTTCCCCACAAAGCACAAGTGTATTTGAGGTAGGTATTTCCTTCCCAGAGGACTCTATCAGCAAAGACAATTCCCGATTTAGCCATTCATTTCTTCAAAACATGAGAAATTCTCTCTTTGAACAACAGTATTATTAGGAAGACAGTTTATTTGATGTCTGTATTAGTTTCTGGACAGTTAACTTAACAAAAAAGAGGGGTTCCTACCGTTTGGGGGTCCAAGCTGCCCAAAATCTCAATCAGCGCTCTGTACATTTCCTCCGGGGTTCCCTCGAAGAATTTCCCACAACCAGCCACAAACAGCGTGTCACCTGCAAGGGAGGTGTGACGAGGCATCAGGACCAGAGAAGGCTCCTCACACCAAAGCACGGTCCCCAAGGGCTCAGTCCTGCCATTGCTGTCCTCACTGTCCTCAGCGGGGACAGGGAGAGCCAGGCTACACTCGCTGCCCCACGTGGGCTCAGTGAGACATAGACCTACGCAGCAAACGCAACTTCTAACGCAGGAAACCCCACAGCCAGGCCAGGCAAACCACGCCAGAGCTTCCCCATGTGTGGGCAACCTGCTGTCCTCTCTTGTCCTTTCTAGAGTGGACAAGGAACACTTGTTCTCTTTGCCGTCAAGCTGAACAAAAATGAGTCGCCTCTGCATTTTCTACCCAGTGTTCCCTAAAATTTTGCTTAAGCCGTTACTTCTTCCACGCAGCAGCTGGTGCAAGCTCTGGAGAATGCCTGGCAGGAGAGGGATGACATGGCAGCCTGGGGAGATTGGGAACAGTCTGAGGGAAGGGGGAACCCTGCTCTCCAAAACTGGATCCAGAACCTGGCTACCAGAGATGGAGCCCTTTCTTACTGGCCTATTTTCTCCTCTCTTAGTTTTGTTACAGACATGAGTACAAACAAATGGAAAAGCAATAGTTTTTGGAATCGGCCACAATTTGGCCTGAGACAATAAACCAACAGCTCTTGTGTCAAGGAAGAAAATGCCAGATGTAGGACTCATCCAGGGCTAGCTCTTGATGTTGCTTGCAGGGTGTTCCAGCAACGGTTTGCAAACCCAGAGAGGTTTCACCAGTTTCATCTACAACTACTACTTGGTAGCACTTGGCAAGGGGGCAAGATGTGGATGTTAACCAGCTGCACAGGCAGTAAGGGATGGATGCACATCCAGAGCCAGGAGCACACAGGCAGAGGGGGAGCTTATTTCTTTGCAACACAGACTGCCAGCAAGGTAACCTCCCAACTCCTCACCTGTAAAAACAGCAGGTGGCTCGGAGCTATTTGGCTTAGTCACATAATAACAGATGTGTCCAGAAGTGTGACACGGCGTACAGAGGCATTTCACATTAAGAGATCCCACCTGAGAAGAAGGCAGAAGACTAGAGCTTAAGCTACTGTTTGCTAGCATTCGTATGGTTAGAAAAGAATCGCAACTGTTACATTGGTCTAGCAGTCCTACAGGCAAATCCTCACATAGCTGGGCAGTAAACATCAGCTCTGCTCCTGGGAGAGTCCAGCAAAAGAGTTTTATGGCAGGAACTCGGAAGGGAGCTGTTTCCTCCTAGCAGGTGTCGCGACAAAGAGAAATGCCAGATTCTTTCATTTACATGCAGAGTGACTCGGCGTCTGGTTGGCAGCAAGAGCAATCAGATCCAGAGCAACAAAAAATCCTAAACAAAGTTAATCAAGTGGAAAAAGTTCCAAACAAAAAATGAAGCCAAAGGGAAGAAGTGGATAACGCTCACGAATAGGGAAGGATTAAACACATTCATGAAGCTAAGGAGGTGTTTCCCCCACAGCCCTAATTTGCACACCTTCCCATGTATTTCTCTACTCCCTTCTTTACTGCTGCCCAACCCCCTCCCCAAGTGCACCTCAAGACTAGCAGTGACATTCATGCCAGCCTGCAATTTCACAGCAGTTCATGTCATCTGCCAGCTCATCTGTAAACAAACAGGTAGCTTCCAACAAGTTTTGCTGCTTCAGCTCTGGAAAAGCAACACAGGCAGCCAGCACTGCTGGCCCCCATCCTCTTCACCCCCTATTCCAGCCTTCGTTCAGGGAGGACCACTGGCATTTGTTCACTGCTCACTAGGCTCCGTGCAGAGCACAAGCCCTGTCCTTTCACACGTGGGTTCTGACCACCCCAGGTAAGGCAGATGTCCAGAAGCACATGGACACCCAGCACTGCAGGTGTCTGAGCCGTGCCAGTGTTCTCATCAATGAAGTATCACCAGCCAAATCAAGACAGAGGAGCTATGGTTCACAGGGCTGGAAAAGGGCAAAAGCTATACTTAAACTACCAACTACATCCAAGAGATGCTGAAAGGAAAAAAGCTGCAACCCACAATATTAAACTTTGGTTGGACGACGCTGGTCCAGCTCTAAACCTGTGACACAAACAGGAGATGCCCCCAGCTGAGTCCTGCAGCTCACTCCCTTTACCTTGAGTGAAGTAAGGTGAGACACTTTCTGTGTCAGTGCTCCGACTCTGCTGTCTCCCCCATACACACGCAACCCCGTCGCCATCTTTACCAGCTTCTCATTTCCTCCAGCATGGTCCCTGGAAGGTCAGAAAAATGGTTTTATGTAAGGATGAAGACAAATCTCTTAACTCCTATTGCAATAGTAACCTCCAGGTGATCAGTTCTGACCTACTATTCTCCCAGCATCTAACATTGTCCTCGTATCAAAAGATATGCCACATTAACACCAGTGGGTATCATTTCTCCAGTAACCAGGGCAGTAACAGAGGGGATCAACCCTCCCCCCCCAAGATCATACCTATTTGGAAAACACCAGCCTTAGGGCCTCACAGACAACTCTCTAGTAACTACAGCAGGAAGAGTTTGGGATAACCAGGATATGTGTAGTTCAGTGTCCCACTAGACACTGTGGAGTAGGCACACAGATGCAGCTCAGCATTCACTGCAGTGCTGCCAGATTAGGACTGGCTCTCCAGCCACAAAGGTGGCTTCACTATGACCCACAGGAGAGGTCACTCAGGTTCAGCAAACTGCAAAACATTCATCTTTACATCCCTGGCAGACTGAATCAGCAACGCAGGTAATCCTCCCACAAGTGCTGACTGAGTAGCATGCCTTACAGGCATGTCCTAACACCTCAGTGTGAGCGTGCTCCTTCCCACACTCCACAGCTACTTTCACACACATTTATTTCACTGGCCACCTGGAAGAAGTCAGCATTTTAAAGGCTAAAGGCACTGACATCCAGAGCTTGCAGTCTAGACAATGCATCTGATCATAGCAAGCTGAAGGGAATACTTCCAGAGCTCTGATCCTTCTCCTCAGACCTAAGCTTCTACTTAGAGAAGACCAACTTGATCCAGAAAAGCAAGAATTCTTGTGATTATGCAGAGGGAAGAGGGACCCCACTTCAGCAGACAGTTACCAGTGATGATGGGTGGTCAGGACAGTGGTCAGCTTCACGCCATGCTTTTTGACTGCATCCAAAACCTGCAGGCACAGGGCACAGCAAGAGCATTACAACTCACATGAAATGACAGCACATGGCATAAGTGCTGGACTTGACTTCTCCAAGGTGTGAAACCACCACAGCAGCAATCCCACAGAGAGCTCATCCCTCTCCAAGTCAGTTACAGATCAGGATACGAGGACTCTGATCCAGTTAGCCATGACTAAGCCCTCAGTCCCGTTTCCTCTTTTCTGCACTAGATCAAACTAAGGACAAAAAAAAAAATAAAATCAAAATCAGGTCAATAACCCTTGAAGTCAGGGACAAGCTGCCTGAGCCCAGAAGAGTCTTCACAGAAGAGTCTGTGAAGCCCTGTCTGTACCTATGCATGGCCAGTATTTCCTGCCTTTCCCCCACGCCTGAGTCAGCACGTGACTAATTCTGTCATGGATGTGGCAACCTGGAAGGATCTCCCAGACCCGCAGCAGTGAGCACCCTGCTCACAAGAGAAGGGGACATCATTACCTTCTGGGGGTTCACCGGATCAACTATTGCAGCCTCTTTCGTTTCCTCATCGATGAGGAGGTACATGTAGTTGTCTGTGAGGGCTGGGAGTAATTCCACCTTCATGTCGGCTTGTGTGACCGTCTTCGACTTCCTCTGCTCGTGTTCTGTGTGCAGGAAGACAGCTCGCAGCTGAGCTGGACCTGGAGACCCCAAAACAGTCAAACTGCAGGTTAGCCCGGGGAGGGGAATGTGGGACAGAGCACAGCAGGTCACCCAGCCCATGGCTGGGGTATGGACAGCCCAACCTGCCTCCTTCTGAGGAAGAGGAAAGAGGCCACCACGGCACAAAGCCTTAGTGTCTGGCTGTGTCACCTGGTGGCCCACAGCACGGGAGGCTCTTGGTGCCCTACAGCTGCACCAGAGACGAGACACTGTGCTGCTGGAGACGTGCTCACGCAGGGAAAGCGCTGTACCTCGACTGGAGAGAAGATTTCAAGGGGCAGGAAAGCAGAACGGAGAGGGAACAGCTGGACAAAGGTCAGCATGGGACAGTGACTTTGCAAAAAGAGCACAAAAAGCCATGTTACAGCCAAAAGACGAAAAAGGAGGGAGGAAAAAAAAAAAAAGAGGAGAAATACAGAAGTAGACACATTGCTACAACAGAAATATCTGGTTTGTTACTTGGGGAAATCACATCCTGCATGGAGAGAAGACAGGCTCTCTATGTGGTAGACAAGTCTCCCTGCCTGGCCAGGTACCAGCCACACACTGTGGGCAGGTCTCTTGCTCATGGGATACCTTAATGCAACAGTAGAGCTTCCCTGTTTGCTTTTGGTTAAATGTTTAATCATATCCAAGAAGCAAATCTAATTCCAGATGCAAATAGCCTGGACTCCACCGTTCAACTCACAGATAGGCAGTTCTTAATGAAGCAACCAAGCCCTAAGAGGCTCTGTCATTAAAAAAAAAAAAAAAAGGAGGACGACAAGGTCTTCCATTGTTGGTGGCGCCTTGCAACACAGGCCTGGGTCATATACGTGCAGGGAAAGAGGCATCAAGTCTCTGCAAGTTGGGAATCAATTGTGTTAATGCCCAAGGTCCTCACACACCAAGGTGACTCTGTTGGTCCAAACTGTGCTGGCTCAGTTGCTGTTTCATTTTGCACCGCAGACTCTCCAAGGCTCCCGATGCTTGGCACTTGGTCACCTCCATCAGTGCCAAAGGGAGGGGTCACCCGGCTCCTAATCAGCCTGCCCCACTCTCCCAAAACAGGTCAGTCCTGCCCACCCCTGATAAGAGCCTGCTTTGGAGAGAAGAGGCCCCAGAGACTGGCTATGGCCAACACGGACAGCCCCCTGCAGCTCCACAGACCCACGGGGCCATCAAGACTGTGAAACCAAGATCCAAGTTCCATCCAGGGCATGGAGTTGCTGCAAACCCAGCCCCAGGGCAGTGGGAGCTCTAAGGTCCCTCTGCCACAACTGTCCTGCTCAGAACTTTTTCCCCCTTCTACCTTCACCCATCTCACTTGCTTATGAGAGAAGGGAGATGGTAGTAAAATTAAACAGTGATGCAAAGAAACCCCCAAGGCACGACAGGGTAGGCATGCACTGGGTATCTGATGGTGAAGTATTGAGAAAAACATCCATACCTGCCAAGCGTTCCTCTGGAGCAGAAGAGTCCTTTCAAAAGAAGAGCAAAACAAATCAAAAAAGTCCCTTACTATTCCTTGATAGGAAAAAAAAAATCCATTGCTCTTTAGCTTTCCTTATCATGAAGCACTTTTGGATGCCATCGGTCCCAAGAGCTATATATACTGCATGCTTATGAGCATGCTAGACACTAACTAGGAAAAAAAATCCCCAAACGAAATAAAAGAAAACACAGCCTTAACTTCAAGTCAAAGGAATTATTCACATACTTAAAATGCTTTCTTCCTATGAGCCATTTCTAACCTTGGCCATCATCCCAAAGCCTCTTTGCATGTTTAATTCACAATTCTTGCAAAACAAACAAACAAGCTCCACCGCATAAGGAAATGTTTTCTAAAACGTAATTTAAACAAAGGAATGAGAAAACATCCACTAAATATGAAACTAATTCTGAATTCCCATCTGCAGCTGAGTGGCACCTTTCCAGCCTGCCCCCTCGGCGAGCAGATCAGAAGCTCTCTCACCCTCACACACGCACTCTTGGACAAGAAGGATGTTCTCAGACCCAGTTCTGCTCAAGGGAGCTCCCCAAGCGATACGTAAGCCCTGTCCTGGCCCAGGACTAACAGAGATGGCTTCAGGATGGCTCTAATGCCCCTGGTGTCTGCTCCAAAATGCCCAATGACTTCATTTTCACTACGTTTTCTCTCGCGTCCCTCCTGACGTCGTGCCTGAAGCAGAGAGGACTGGGGAGAGCAGAACAGCAGCAGCTTTTGAATCACACACTCCAGCTTGCTGGAAAGGTTCACTAGTGCAGCTCGAGTCGCCGAGAGGAAAGGGATTGCAGGTGGGAAGTGTTAATGTTATCATATAAACGCACACATGCTGGAGATCAGAGGCAAACAGGCAGTAGCACGGTGTAAGAACTAGGTTCACTCAGAAAACGGGTGCTTCATACATTTAATCTTTAGCATTTTGTTTTACTCTCTTACAGAGAAGAGTGGAAAATTCCTACTTCAGTCATGGCTGTCGTTCAAAAATGCCTGCACGCACATACCCAGACGAACATCCCTGTTTTGCCTCATGAGAAAAAACACCATAGTAGCTCTTTATGTACTCTGCACACAGATATTTTTTAGATATGCCTCAAGTTTGTGGCTCCACACAATACCAAGCGTGTTGGTCCACAAGCCCAGGGCAACTCCTACTCCCACCTGGCTTGCCCACCTGGCAAACACTGCCAGCATCACAGCCGGGTCCAGGCAGTGTGGGTAGGACACATACCCACCCACTGGGGGAGCAAAGCCTGCGTGGAAGGCACAGCAGCCACCCTGCAACCTGGGGGACTCAGGAGCTGCTAATAACTTGGTTTGACATACTCGTTCCCAAGGTAACATCAGGGTTTCCATGTCTGACAGCTTGCTCCAATGGAGTCTCAGCTGTTAAGGTCAGATGTTAGAATTGGAGTGATGCAAAAGGCTTCCCAGAGATGCTGTGACGCTAAAGCCCAAGCTCCAGTCTCAGGAGACACTTTCAGAATTCAGGCCCTACATTTAAACGCAGCACTTGGACAGTTTTGGTTTTGGGTTTCTGTTTACATTACCGATATGTTCTGCCATCCACCAGATCCAGTTTAAACACCAGCCCCATCACCCCAAGCCCTTCTTCTATAGCAATAACCAGCGCTTTGACAGCCCAGAAACTCCCCCCGAGCCTCCCAGACGGGTTATGGATGCGAAAAGCCACCGACAGAGCCGAGGCTCCAGCCGAGCAGATACCGACCTACTTGGGGCTGTGAGTCAGCTTAAAAACCTCGGCGCACCCCTGAGCCGGGAAACGAGAAGATTAAAAAAAAAAAAAAAACCCGTCAAACTTCCCAACCGCCAGCGGGGCTGAACCCCACCGCCACCCCCGGGGCCGGGTGCCTGCAGCCGCCCCAGCTCTCTGCGGCCCCCGGTTCTACCGGGGCTCAGCACGCCCCACCGACCCCGGGGCTCTGCTGCACAGGGTAGGGGCACCGCATGCCGCCCGCAGCCCGTCCGCGCTGCCAGGGGGTCACTGCACAGCCCCCCAGCCCCGCTGCAAGGGGACAGCCCCACCGCACCCCGGCCCCGCTGCCCGGGGGGACGCGGCCCGGTCCCCCGCGCCCCGGAAGGCAGAGGAAGCGCTGCCCTTCCTCAGCGGGTCCTACCGGGGTGCAGCTCCGGCGCCGGGCGAAGCCGCACCGCCCGCCCCACGTACCGGCTCGGAGCAGGGCCCCAGCTCCCAGGGCGGCCAGGGCTGTGCCGAGGCCCCGCCAGCCCCCGCCGAGCATGGTGCGACGCGCCCCGCCCGGTGCCCAGGCCCGGCCCGGTTTACCTTCGCTCCCCGCCCTGCGGCCGGCCCCGGGGAGGCGGGCGGCGGAGGCGGCCGGCAGGGCCCGGCCCCAGCCCCGGCCCCGGCCCCGGCCCGGCGTGCGGCGGGGGCGGTGCTGCGCCCGCCCGGCCCCCTTCCTCCCTCCCCGCCGCTTTCGGCACGCCCGGGCCGGGCGATTTGCTGACCCGGGTAAGGAGGCGGGGGAGCAGGGAGGTAGGAAGAGAGGCGGCGGCAGCGGCGGTAGTGCGGCTCCGGGCCCGGCAAGGTCGCCCCAAGGGCGCCCGCCGTCCGCAGGGAAGGAGACCTGTGGCGGCCATGGCCTCCTCCAAGCCCTTGGCCCGCTTCTGGGAGTGGGGCAAGAACATCGTCTGCGTGGGGCGCAACTACGCCGAGCACGCCAAGGAGATGGGGAGCGCGCTGCCCCGGGAGCCCCTCTTCTTCCTCAAGCCTTCCTCGGCCTACGTGCGCGAAGGCTCCCCCATCCTCCAGCCCTACTACTGCAACAACCTGCACCATGAAGTGGAGCTGGGGGTGGTGATCGGGAAGAGAGCCCAGGCCGTCTCGCAGGAGGCCGCCATGGAGCACGTGGCGGGTTATGCCCTCTGCTTGGACATGACGGCCAGGGACACCCAGGAGGAGTGCAAGAAGAAGGGCCTGCCCTGGACCTTGGCCAAGGGCTTCGGTTCATCATGTCCAGTCAGTGACTTCGTGCCCAAGGAGAAGATCCCAGACCCTCACAAGCTGAAGATCTGGCTCAAGGTGAACGGAAAGCTGAGGCAGGAAGGGGAGACCTCCTCAATGATCTTCTCCATCCCGTACCTGATCAGCTACATCAGCAAAATATTCACCCTGGAAGAAGGGGACTTGATTCTGACAGGGACTCCCGAAGGAGTTGGGTCTGTGCAGGCCAACGATGAGATAGAGGCTGGGATAAGTGACATCCTTTCCATGCGGTTTAAGGTGGCGCAGCAAACACGAGGATCCTAACCAAGAGCTGGGCTGGAACCCTCTCTGCATCAGAAGAGGCTCTTTCGGGAACATTGGGGTGAAGAAAGAGACACACAAGCTCCCCTGTACATTAATCACTTCCACGGCCCAAGCATCTAACAAACATCACCCAGCAAAGACACCTAACCTGTGGACTCGAAAAGCATTTGACTGAAACAACCTTGTTTCCATGGAGGCTTCAGCCTCCTGTGAGGCCATGAACCTGGAGTCCAACCCACCTTGGGGCAGATGGTTAATACCCAAACTGTACCTTGGACCTGTGGATGGGGCCGGTGCCGGGCAGCTGGGGAGGGGAGCTGGGCTGGCTGCCACCGCATGTGCTCTTCTGTCCTGCTGATGCTTGAGCTTTGCCTCTGTATTGCCTTAAAATAAAAAAAAAACCAAAAAATTAAACCATTAAAACGGTGATGTAGGAGATAAAGCTGACCCGTGCTCTGTGAAATCAACAATGTATATGTAACAGTAAACCAAGAATTACAGCTTCAGAAGGAATTTCTCTCCTCGGGGTGTTCTACATTAGAAAGATGTTTGCTTTTTCGATTAGTTTCATGATTCCTCCGTGTGTTTTCAAATGTACAAATTAAACAAGGATTGCTTTCCCTCCCACTCCAAGGGGCGTAATGCAGCAGGAAGTGTGCCAGATGCTTGGCAGATACTATTTTTCCCCCAAACCAAGCTTTAAATACGCTTCTAAAAATAAAATAATACAAAAGATCAAGAATCAAGAAGCTCATTGGTAAAGATCACCAGTAAATTTGTCTTTACTTTTACTGATTTAAATAATTTTTAATAAAAATCTAATTGCCATTAGTTTCACAACGCAGCACAACAGTTGGAGTTCGTAACTGTTTCCAGCTGCTGAAAAGCCTTGCTGTGTGACTTTTCCCCTTTCCAAACTCCAGCTGATCTAACACTCTCTACCAGTTTGCATGACAGTGAGTTCTCTTTCAATTCGACAGTGTGACAAAGTTGTAAAATATAATTTAAAAAACCCTCCCCTCCAACATCAAGACTTAACAATTTCAAAGTTAAGTTGCACAGAACTGTCTAATTTCTACCCAAACCAGATGGATTATTTTTTCACATACATGCAAGCACCAAAGTTAAATGCTTCCAGTTATTGGAGCCAGATCTTAATAACCACTAGGAAAAGTTTTGTTTTAAAAAGTGCATTCAGAGAGACTTACGGAGAAAATTACTGTGTCCCGAAGACAGGCACCTCCGTGACAGAGTGGTGCAGTCCAGGATACTGCAAATCATACTGTAAAAAGAAAGCAGAACGTGTTGCAGAAGAAAAATAGACATTTTTCTATCAACTTGCTTCTCCAGCTGCGTGCATCTGCAGCGCTGTGCGCCTGCACACCACCTGCAGTGGGTCCTGCAAACACACACACATCAGCCCACTGCATCTCCCCTCATAGGAAGGCACGTGGAAAAGTTCTCTGTGTGACGAGGCCTGAATTCCAATTTCATGGAGAGGCAGCCCAAGGGGTGGAGGCCAAGTGAAACCAGCGTTTGGCCATTACATCTGAACAGGCTCCTGGGTGTAAACCTGCCTCTGGCCACAGTTTGCTGTGTGAGCTGGGCCAGGCAGAGAAGTCAGGGCAACAGAGCCTGAAGTTAGAGTGAGTAATTCTGAAAGAAGAAGCCTTAAATTCACTTTCTGTACAGTTTTCATTTCTTTGCAGCTCTCAACCATTACCGTCTGTGGCAACAGCAGCAATGCATCGTTTGTAGCTCGCTCTTCAGCACTGGGTATTGATTGCTGAGCTGAGTTGTGATGGAAATTCATGGAAACATTCACTTCAACATTTTCTGGCCACAAGAGCTCATACTCACAAGTTGTTTATTGCTGCAACAGGTGACCCAACACTGGCAACATACTTTTTTGTGCATTTAGTGCCTTGTTTCCACTCCCGTGAGTAGGGGGATGCAGTCTTGATGTGGTGCTTGTCAAAATTCACTGTTTCTGTAGTCGTTTTCTCTTTGCCAGGTAGCTTTAACAGGTAGGCAGTGAACCAGGGGTGATTCAAGTTCTTCAAGGAGTTCTAGCCTAAAAAATACTTAGCAAGAAAAGAACCATGGTATCTTCCCACTGTTTGAAATAGGCCAACTCCAGATAAGCTCAGAAGGTGAGGACTGGTGACTGTAGCAAATAAACCAGCTGCAGGGGAAGCTAAGGACAGAAATAGATTTAAAAATAGGAAAAAATACATGGAGAAGGGCAAAGTGTATATACCTAGGTTCTTTATGTTCAGCTAACAACAGCTATCCTGGGGAAGAAGAGTGCTTTCTTCTCTGCCACTTGCAATCTTAGCTTGATTGTTTGGTTGTGAGAGGTCCCTGGTAATTGATTACTCTGTGCTGATAAGACTTAATCTGCCCTAAAGAAAAGCAGCCTTGCACATGTCATGGCTATTTCCAAGTCTCTGCAGTTGCCAAAAGTTCCACGTTTGGACTCACCAATGTACACCACAAACCCAGGCAGTATTTCAAAGTGGGTCTTTATTTTTTTGAACTAACACAAAAGTAGCAAGGCAGTTAAAAACAGAAAAGCTCAACAGATCTGTCTTATACTCTCTGTTCTTTCTGATTTTCTCAAATGTATGCTAAACTGAGTGGAGAAAGCTTCCATCCCCCTTGTAAGGGGTTAAATTCAGTAAAACTAACAAGATCAACACAGAAGCCCACTTACAGGTATCAGTAATGCAAATTCCTTCTTTACCATCACAACATACTTAGCAAAATACAATGACAACAGCATTCTACCTCTAATAATTCAGTGAAGAAAGTCTTTTTCTAGCCTTATTAATAGCATAATCTCTTATTTCCAGTCTCTTTCTCCAACAAGCTCTGACTGGCCTCCGCAGGGTCTGCCAGTTTGCATGAAAGAACATTCACTTTCAGTCCAGTTCTCCAACTGGGTGACAAAGTAACCTGTAAAAATAATTAAGGGTCTTTGTTTTTACTGCTGTATAGAATTCCAAAATACATTCTTTTCAAACATTACGCAGCATGTTTATTTGACAGATCTGGTTATACATATTTTATGTTATTTTATGTATGAGCACACATATTTTATGCTATATACCTGCCACTACCAAAGTAAAACACTTTCATTTTTACCAGGAAATAGTGGTAGAGGGTGGGGGTGATGGGAGAGTAGGAACAGTTTTGGTAAGAAGGGCAGGTTTATAAAAGGGAATCAGTTTAGAGCTGTCCTTGAACAGGCAGTTCTGTGAAAGGGGAATCCAGTCCAGTATAGAGCATGCGATGGAGAAAGTGAAGAGCATTGTAAGAAATAATAGATCTTTTAACAATTGTTCCAGGTGTGTGAATCTAATATTGTTGTTGCTTTAAGGAGAATTGTAGATTTTAGACATACCTAATCACATTATTTCCAAAAATACAGATAGCTATGAAATATACTCAGGTAACCCATTCTACTGTATAATCTATTACATATGTTGACTGAGCTTTATTACTGCAAACTGATAGTTATAACTTTATTCGTTATAAACCTAAAGCCAGTGACTAAATCAAGTATACATGCTTTTGAAGTATCAGCTCCTTAATTAGTATTGGCTAAGAGCATTTTGTATCTTTCACCATTTGCCTGAAAGAGGCCTGTGTTTCTGATCCTGCAGGGACATCCTCTAATGCTGAAATTACGACAAAGACTATTTACTTGAAATATTCAGAATATGTACAAAAACTAAGCCTTATTTTTAAAAGTTCAGCAGAACAGACATGGAATTCTTCAGCACTAAATATACTACCGAATGGGCAACAGCCACTGTTTTAAATTAACATTAAATACTAACTTTAAAATAAATCTTGCTTCGTTCCAAAAGAAGATGCCATTTCAACGCAGTCGTCTTGTCTTCTGTTAGAGCGAGGAACTCATGGACCTGTTAATAACAGGACATACCAGAACACTTCTTCAGCATAGAGATATAACAATATCCCCACAACAAAATGATGCTGAAAAGAGCATCTTACACATTTTTAAAATACATTTCTAAGCTGTATTTTACCTCTTTAACATAGTGTTTAACATACATACATACAATATATGTAACTAAGAGAGATTAATCAGAATATATTGCAGGGTGTTTGAGAATCAAAATTAAGGAATTGCAGCCATTTTCTCAGAGAGGTGTAAATTCATTAAAATAAAGCAGTATTCTGATTAGGGTATTCACTCTTACATTTAACACATTTCTTCTTATTAGCAGCTACTGACTTCTAATTTTTGCCTTGTCAAAAAGGTCTGTGTGTGTATATATCCACACACAATATTTTAACCAGCATAGACACACACACACACACATACATAAAAAGAACTTTTACATATATTTGTGATTTTCATCAAGCTTCACAGCTCAGATCAAATAAGAACAACCTCATTTATTTCTACTTACTGTGCAGCCTAATGTTTCCTCAGCTACACAGTCAGAGAGGTAACAAGAATAAAGAGTGCCTGTGTGATCTGTCAGATCAACGAGTATGTCAAAGCTTGCAAAAGTTGACTTTAAATCTGAAGAGATGTCACTGCAGAAAGTGCATGTGTTTGACATTTCATTCACTATAAAACGGCATATTGAACTGAAACATAAGAAGACAATTAATGCATATATGCAATTCCTTCTTGTTTGAAACTGTTTCCTAGACTCAGATTTCCCAAGAGACTTTTCATCTTTAAAAAAAATTCTTCATCTTCTAAACGGTTAAGTCTGTTTGAGACAAAATGGCTTCTTTCTTCTTCTCTCTTCTAGGACCAGAAAGAGCAAGTCCTTCATAAAGCCAACCCCTCTTCATTGCTACTTCTGGAAGTCCACACAACAGGAATCCACATGACATCCCCCAGAGGACTTTTATTTCTTGTCTGGAACTAGATTAAAATATTGTTCTGTCTAATTTGGGGTAAGGGAAGAAGGACAGGCACTTTTTAATACAAATTTAAAACAGGCAGTTGCTTACCATCTGTTGCGAATGACTTTAGATGAATTATCATCAATGTCCAGTGTAGAAATGTAGCCATAAATAATGCCATAAACTGGTTCAGATTTCCCATCACTCTGCAAAGCTTTTTCTTTCAGCTGTTCCACAGTATAAACATCAACTATAGTCTCCACTAAAAGTTTAAAAGACATGTTAAGTGTGTCTGAGAAAGAAACGAAAGCAGAAGAGCAAAACCAAAATGGATCTTAAGGTAATAAAAAGGAGAGAATTTGATCTAAAGTACTAGAAAAGCCACATACACCTTCTTTTTGAAGCAGGCTTATCATTTGAGGACATAAAAAATAAAACAGAAGCAGACTCAAATCAGGAAAATATGTAATTTTTAGCCTTTATATCCCCCAAAATGAGGTTTTGCCAAAAACTTTCCCTCATCATTTTTCATACTTATTCTATTCAGAAAGAATGTACCAGAAAGGCTGCAAGTTGGCATAGTCACCAACCCTGAAGATACATAACTGATAATATAAGGGGTAGCCCCAGTAACAACTGTCCAAACTTGAAATATTCAGCCAGGCAGCTGTGCCTTAGTTTTCTTTCTATGAACACACAGAGCCAGAACTTGATAGTTCAGTTGCACTACGAAACTACACTGTACAGTTAAACAAAATCAAAGTGTTTGGATCCATGCTTACAGTTAACGGATTCTTTTGACTGCTCCTCCATTTTATCATGCAAAGCTCCAAATTGTGCATTCTCCTTTATGAAGCTGAAGAGAACATTTGCTTCTGCTGTTTCTTGAAAACATATTTTAAAAAGTTATTAGTATATGTATATATTAGTATACATTACTATATATAGAGAGTAATATTATATTTGTATATATATAGTAATATTATATATATAGTATATGTGTACTACTATATGTGTACTGTTATATTAGTATATGTATGCTTACATATGTAGTATATGTAAAAATAACAGCACAATTATATTTTACAACTGTTTATTCTGGCAGCACTATCATGTCTCTTGGAATTAGCCAAGAGATGTTTTTCTCTTCTTTACCTGTTAGTTCTACATGGAATATATGAAGGCTGCTTAGATAAAAATAAATAAATAAACGAAATGGTAGAAGCCAAAAGCTTTGGTCACTACATAACAGACAAGGAGCAAGGAGGCAGAAGAAATCAGACTTCCATTAGATTAATTTATGCATTCAAAGCCTATTGTTGAAGCAATACCTCAACAGCTCTTACCTGGATTTGTTGTAATGATGGTTTTTGATATCACAGTTGCAGTCATACAGTTCCTAAATTTGTCAAAATTTATTCTCACATCTGATGCAAATATTACTGTGTGGGGAAAAAAAACCAACCCCTCTTACTCTAGAGTAACTATCATGTTAAGAACTACAGTAAAAACATGAACACCAGACTATTATACCTGTTTCTCGTGGGATCCAAGTCTGTGCAAGCTGGATAGATTCATTATCCCAACTAAGTTTAAAAAAAAGTTAATGTATCAAAACAGTTTTGAAACAGCACTCAAACTTTTTAATACTAAACTACTAAATTATATAGTTATAATCAAATTGGTCAAAGGGGACACAAGTCATTTGTTACATGCACGTGCAAATGAAATGTCATGTATATTTACAGGCATCCAGTTTGCAGCCATCCAGGGAGCCTTATGTACCATCTGATCTAGTCCCTATCTTATCCTATGCCAAACAGGATTGTCCAAAATGATTAAATGCAGAATATACCTGGAAAAATACTGTGCGTATTTCAAAGCTTTCACAAAAGTAATTTCTAACTAAAGCAAATAATTGTTAAAGTAACTGCTTCTCAGCTGAGCCTTTTCTGTGGGAACAAGCTGATTTCTCACATCACTAGGCCAGATGTTCCGCCAGCTTTCCAACACTGGAGTCCTTGTAACTGGGGATGATCAGACTAGAGTGAGGTCAGTGGCATTCCTCAAAAATGATAGTTTGAGGTTTAGATCCCTTGATAAAATCTCATTCAGTTCTTCCTAAATTTGGATGGCAAGAATACTGCCAAAGCACAGTTTTGTTCTGGTGGGGTTTTTTTCCCTTAATCCTTGGAAAAAGATTTAAGATATTTACTTTTCATCTAGCATTGCTCAGCCACCTCTTCACTGATGACCTCTGAAATATCTTCACTACAATGCTGTTGCTCAAGGGTTTTCTGAATCTTTGACTCTACGAGCTCCAAGAAAGTGCAAAAGGCAGGGTTTAGGGTAGCCACAATACCACCTGCTCTCTGCTTCTGCAGACTCCTGAAGTCTCCAGCTCTCTATCACGACATACCAGCACTGAAACAAGAATATCAGAGCTGCTGCTGCAAATTAACATTGGTGGCAGCTCAAGGGCTAGAAAACTTCACACCATCGCTGCTTATCAGCGCTCATGTGTATACATTAACTGTGTTAAACATGACACTGGCTGATAATACAGTTTCTAACACAGAGTGCAGTGCTATCCTGCTACTCCTATCCAGAGAGCAAAGGGCATTTCAATCAATGGACAGCAAACCCAGTGCAAATGAACACCCCCATACCCTCGCATGCAGATAAGCCATGAGTTTATTGAACAAACTATGGGCAAAACGCAAATATTTCTGTGTAAACAAACCACTGTTTGCATGCATAAATGGTATGGATGTAGCCATGCTTGTAAATAGGATAGAGTTTGAAAATGTGGACAAAATAGTATCAAAATGTGCTGGTTTAAACATTTTTAAAGTATTTCAACCTATTTCCATTCTACTTATTAATTCTGCTTGGCTTTAAAAATGAAGCGTGCTCCTCTTCCCCCGCCTCCCCAAATTTATGGAAGAAATGTACTGCCTTTGCAGCTGTTTTTAAATGCCATTTCCTGAATTAGTTCAAATTTCCACATTAATGTAACTATTTGGAGCTGAGCTGCATTTTGCCATTCATGAGCTCTGCAGCCTGTCAGTAAGTCATAAAACTAGACAATATATATACAGTCACTCTAATGGTTCTTTTTTAAGCCTAAGTTGCTTATTGCTGCCTTATCACAGTTGCCACCCAAATAACAATACATTTAAACTAAGAGTCAGTGTTATAGCAGTATCTATTATAGTTAATTTCTTTACCTAGTCTTGCATTAATTTGTGTAATTTAGTGAATTAAAAAACATTTTACCATACAATTGGGAAAGACATCTCTGTTTCATCATACAGCTTTACTTCACACCTCTGACCTTTTCTTTTGTCTGAAGTCATAAAATACTTTGGTTCTCCAACCTTTAAGGAAAAAGAGAAGCAGTCACTTTTCCTCTTTCAGGAGAATAAAAATGATAACCTAGAAAACAGAAGAGTTAAATAAGGGGGGAAATACCCTGTAGAACACTATAATAAACCAAAACCGAACCAACCTATGTACAACTCTAGAGTTTTAACAACAGTAATTCTAGTTAAGAAAAAGTGACATATTTTATTTTATAAAAATCTGCAGTTTACGTATTTTCAAGTTATCTACTGCTTGCACATGCATGATTTCAAAAAAACTGATGCAGGACATTTCCATTCCTTTAAGTTCCCTCATGTTGATGAAAATCTTAAATATTGTAACTCAGCTGAAGTGACTGCCAACCTAAGAAAACAAACAAAACTAGTGATTCCTGTCCACTCTCAGTCCCTAAAGGTTCACACCAATTAATTTGGTGTCAATTAAGTTACCCACGGTACAATAGAGAAACACTAGTCTGTTGTGGCTTCTTCACTTACTGACATTACAGCTGCAAGCACGTTAAGGATTCTTCCATCAAGGCTTTGTCCATTTGCAATAATATCACCCAGTGAATAATAATCCTGAGGGTCCTTGACAGGCAGATGCAACAGAGAAAGTAGTTTGGTGTCCGTTTCATAACAGGAAGAAGTTTTGACCACGGAATGATTTTCACTGAGCAATAATTTGTAGCAACTAGGTAATATGCACAAAACAAATCACATGGATCAATCTTTCACTCACCAATATATTAACAGTGTAAATTCACATGAGGAAATAACTGCTGATTTATTCCTCTACTGTTTTGTCCAAAGCTATGGATAAGTTTGAATGAATTTGTTCTTAAATTATTTTTTAAAAATTATATACTCTAACAAAAGACATATGTGTACTTTCTACTTATTTAGAATTGAAATACTGGCAACGTATGTATGTACAATACATATTTGTAAATCTTTCAGACCTGATCAATCACTAAAAATAAAATAAGTTCTGAAATGTCTGTAAACCAGGTAACTAGGATTTGGCATTAGGACATAATAAGACACTATTACAGTCAGACTGCATTTCGTAAGGTGCTTTCAAAAGTAATAGTCTAGTTACTTAAGTATATTTATAATGCACTATTAGCCAGTGGAAATAAGATTTATTCAGTGTATTCAGGTTAAATATATTTCATATATTTTACAAATGTTTATGAAATCTATAGATTTAGAGAGGATGTCTCTTCCTCAGTGAAGTTTATAGCTGACACCTGTTCTTTTACTTCTTTCTGTTTAGCCAGGAAGTAGTGAGACAAGTACAGCCATGTATTTGCTCCAAAGCTTAGGGATGATGAGTAAGCAAGAACACAAAACTTCTAACTTGCCAATTTAATGTGCACATATGCAAAATCCTTATTATTGCCATTGTTGAGAGATACTAGTTGTTTAGCTTAAATAAATAAGTTTTCATTCGTGTAAATCACTTAGGTTTATAATATGCTGTGATTTATGCTGTTTGCCTAGCTTTAGTTAGCACGAGTTGCAAGATCCACCGAAGCCTTTGGGCTGCAATAGAGTTAATTTTGTTAGTAAATGCTGAGGCAGCAGCTTCTCCTTTAACAGCCATATAATTGAAAGTACTAGAATATGACCAATTAGGAAAGAAACTCTAATTAAGGAACAGGTGCATTAGGCTATCTTTACCTAACATCTGCATCTTAGATATGTAAGATAAGTTACAACACATCTAAATTAAGACTTGCAATGTTCAAAGTGTTCATTTGAGAGAATACACCGAAATACAACATATATACATTGCATGACACAAAACAAATGGCAATGCTTTACCAAATGAGTAGCAAAGAGCATTACAGTGTATTCAAATAGCTTCTAGAGAAACATGTAATGCAAATGGATTTTTATAAGAATACACCTTCTATACAACAGTTATGTCTGACAAAACACTTTGGCAAAATCAAATCGGTTTCAAATAATTTTTCGAGGCTTTACTCAAAGAACGAAATTTACTCTGTTTAGTTACAAAGTACATAACTACTTTACGACAAGTCTCCAAAAACCATTTTCTGGGAAATATATTTTCTTTTGAGATTACTTGGCCATATGTAGTTGAACCCAGGGAGGAAGGTGTGCTACATCAGACTAACCCCAAATACTTGTACCAATTGCACGCTGCTGCAAATGGCCGGCAACTAAAGCAAGTGTTAATACTTTAACCTTCCTGGACAGAACTACCAGTTTATATTTTAAATTTACCTAGGAGTTACAGGGTTGAATTTTTCTTCTCTTTCCGCTTCCTTTGACTGAATTAAAGGATTTTCAATTGTAACTAAAATAAAACATTGACAAGAAACGTTAGAAAACTGAATACAGATAAATATGAAGAGAAGTGGCTTTTAAAAATGGTTGCTTTCAAGGTTGATATTGGAAAGGAAAAGATACGTGCAGAAACTACTGCTAAATGTTTTCATACTGAAAACCATATCTGTCTGACAGCTCACATTGTAGCCAAAGTCCCACAGGGGCCCTCAGACATTGAATGGAAACAAAATGACACTGAGTTCTTGTTTGTATACCCTTCATAGAGGTTACAAGTTTAACCCAAACACTCTGATCTAGCGACCAAAGGCAGCAAAAGTCTTTCTATTAACTTAACAAGGTAAAAGCACATACTATAAATAAATACAAGATTTTTGTTGTGTTTTGATGAACAATCATAGTCATATCTATAATTAAAAGACGACGAAGAAAACCAAACTACTTCAAAGAGTTTATTTTCATGATTTATAAGAACTGAGTATGATGCAAGAATTTAGATTAACTATAGGTAAGTTCTGGGTGGCTCCATTCAGTGGGTTTGTATCTGGCCTTTTCGTTGACATATTTACTGGTTTTGAATTTAAATCCTTGAAATCTTATTCCTTTCCTCTTTATATTTAACATAACTGAACGATGTTTCCAATTAGACTGTTTTCTGAGTCCTCAGAGAAAAATATAGCAAAACCACAAACACATAGCACTGATTTACTGGGAAAAAAACACATTCAAACAGAAACATGTTAAGAATAAACTCCAGCTTACCACAGTCACCAACTCTAAAGCTTTCTGAAAGGGATCTAATATATTCTTCTCTACCCCAAGGATTCACATTTATAAAGTAAGTCGGTGAATCACGAATGGTAAAAGTGAAGGTGTATCTTTCAGACCCAATGTCTGCAAAAATAAAGAGCACTATTACGATTCATTAGCACGGCTTGATTTCAATCTAGAATACGGGTATGAAAACCATTATTTTGATGCTTTCATAGATTTTGTCAATTTACTACCCGCAATCCGGTGAGTACCGCTAGAGGTCAGCAGACTGCTCAGTAAACACGCTGGTGTTCATGAATGGGGATGGCTACCACTTCCACGGTAGTTGTACCTGTACCACCCCATCTATAGATCAGTTAACTTTAGGTAGCACCATATACATTTACAGCTCTAACGCAAGAGAAATAATAAAAAAAAATACCTGTACCATGCTACATTCCAGGCACGGGCAAACAGATAAACAAGGCTAACGCATGAAGGAATGCTATGAATGAGTGGGCATACTAGCCAAAATTTTGTAGTTGGTAGGTTATCTTCAGATGGCTGTGGCCATGTACATGGCCACCCTGATGATACACAAGGCTGCAGACCACAGGCAGTGTCACTCTCCAGATAGCACCAAGGGGTAGGGGTTTAACTGCACAAAACAAAGTGTTTCCAGCTCTACAGAAAGTTAATGGTCAAGAGGGTATCAAGTCTCCTAAATGCTGTCCTCCCTTTTCTCTTGCAGCGAATTAACAAAGCTTTCCATGACGTAGCAATATGCAATGTTATTTTCAAATTATCAATGAAAACTGTATAGTGATCTGCACATAGTAAGCAGACTGTGGTTCCATGGAGGCTAAATAAGAACACCACATTTTCAGACTATGTAGAACTGTTTCTGGTGATGATGATGATGATGACTTCCTTTAAAAATTCACCACTAGAGCAGTTCTGCATGATGCCAAGACATCTCCCTGCCAGTTCTGTTTTAAGAGAGAATGAATATGAAGGGGCAAGAACCTATTCCAGCAGTATTTGTATAATAATAGGTTCATATTGGTATCCTCTTCTTCACACCCTGCAACACTTCCATGACTGAGTTTTTCCAAACAAATTCTAATTGATAAGGTTTAGCCAAACTAATGCTGCTTTTTTATCTCAGTTCTCAACCACACACTTCTTTTTATTTTGTTGCACATTTTTATTCTATACATTTTACACTAAGAACTCTGTTTATCATTTAAATATTTATTTCAGCCATATATGGCAAATTATACTGTATAAGAAAATGAAGTGAAAATAGCTAAAAGGGACTGTACTTTTTCTGTCTGGAAAGCTTCTGACATCTGTTTTCCCAATAACCACACCGATTACATTCTAAAAAATAAAGAGATTATAGAATACAAGTATTAAACACAGATGTACATGATGAATTAGATTTCATGGACTTGTACTCTACGGATGATAATAAACATATTTCTGACTAGTAATCATTTTAATCTATTTATTTCATAGTACCATATGAACTAAGGACTAAAACATAAACATACAACTTTACTTTAAAAAAAAAAAAGAGTGACTAATAAAAATATTGAAAGAAATACATCTGTTTCTGTTTCTAAAGACAATGGGAGGACAAAAGTTCACCCAAAACATTCACAATTTTGGCTGTTATACAGCAATCTCTCCTCAGGTAGGCAGCAATATTGTTGTTTCACGCTCTCCACACGGGTCTCAGATCTCCTTAAATGCACCATGAAAACTCTGGACAGGATTTATTTTACAGTTAAGTGTCCAAGGTTTCCCCTGCTGTCAGCACCAAGACACACACATGTACATCCACAGGAAGGTCCATTTATCCTATCCTCATCTAAGCAATGCACTTTTCTACAGGTGCTGCTTTCATGCTGTCTGTCTCTCAATCAACTACAAAGGGAGCTTAGGCAATTAAGTTTTTAGATGATTCAAAACAAAATTTATCTTATACTGCTTCACTAAACCTTTATTTATCATGCAAAAGTACCCCTGTCTCAGCTGTCAAACACAACTACTGGGAGCAAACACACAGAAAGATAGATATATATAAAAAATATGGCTATGTGGTAGTGTTTTGTTTTGGTTTTGTTTGGTGTTTTGGTTGTGTTTTTTTTTTTAATGGTCCTCTTCTCAATGGGAGAGAAGAGCATTGCAGTTCTAGTTTGGGAATTTAAGAGGTAAGCAGTGAAAGCTGGGATGATAGCAAGGACCTGAAGGAGGGACTAACATGGCAATACTGCAAGGATCCTTCAGAAGATGGAGTGTCCCACATCTCTTCCACTTCACACGTGCCCTTACTCACTTACTGCCCGACTTCCCTGTTCAAGCAGGGGAACCGCCGCAGGAAGCAGCAAGGGGCAGCGGAACAATTTAAGAATCAACACAGGCTGAATTTTGCATCCATTCACAAAGCAATGCGACCAGACTGACTTCCCTTTAATGATGCTGACGTGCTCAAAAATTAGATCTCGTGTTTCCAGTTTCCTTTGAATCACTAGATGGAGCAAGGTAGCTGTTTTAGCCTATGCTGGTGGAAACAAACTCATTGAGAGGATGTATGGGTGCAACGCTGTAACATCCTAGTTCTTCCAATCTAGCCAACAGAATGTTTTCTATCTGTCCTCAATATGTTGTAATTTAGATTGGGATTTGAGTGTTCTATTTTTGGCTTTGTTCCTTCAAAATCAAACATTTCCATTAAATCAGAGTACAACATACCCCGTATCTCACACCAGTCAACGAACTAACATTAACGATGACTCTTCACATGAATTGAGCTGATATAAATCTGCAGTTTCCAAAAGAGACCTCCCCTGCCCCTGCTGTGAATATATTCACCCCTCTCATATTAGCACTAAAGCCTGCACAGCAAGATGGCAGAAGGAAGTGATCTGGCTGGAAACTATTTTGGGGGGGGGTGGGGGGGTGGTGGGAGAAAGAGGACAGAAAAACTTCCATTTGATCAGCTTGTTGTGCAATTACACAAGCACTAGCTTCACCAAGAGGGGAGGAACAGAACACGCCTGCAATGAGGGAGCCAACCTTACTGCCTTTTTTGGCAGAGCATTGCTTAAGGCCACTCAACCAAATCACGAGACCAGAGCATTAACACTCTGCAAGTCTCCGAGACTTTGATCTATTTCACTGTTAAAGAATAAACTGCAAAGTAAAAAAATATGGCATTTTGATACTTTGGATGATGCATGCTCAGCTTTTTTAACGTCCTAAACATCTACTGATCAATCTATCATGAGATATTAGTGAATTACTTTTTGATAAAAATACTTTATTTACTATATGTTGCTAATTGCGATACTCAAGATTAGTTGGATTTGTAAAATAAAAGCTTTTGACTGAGTTATTGGATGACTCTATTTGAGAGTAACTGTGAATCACGGATTAAACTTGCTTTGCTGGAGACCAGGAGTTTATAAAAAGTTGTAAAGAATATACAAAAACCACTGTGAGGGCATATAAAACTCTTCCTTTTAATTCATCCTTTTTCTGAGATTTCTCTTTTACTTGTTTAAAATAAATGAGAAAAAAAAAGAGCTAAATTGCCCCCCAATAATAAATAAAATTTGGCGGGAAAAGCAAAACTCCTTGTTTTCACCCTCTTCACAAGCATCAGGACTTGCATGGTGCATACAGCTCTGTAGACGAGCTGTAAACTGCGCTCTCCCAGACTTCCTATTTTTATTCAATCACCTCAAACCCAAAAGAGGAAAATACTGAGTTTTACAGCACACTCCCTTGTTCAGCACCTCCTCCAGTGATGATGGTCCTCCCTCATATCAGGACAACACAAAACCCGTACCCAAACACGCATATGAATCTACTAACTCCAAAGCTCTGCTGTTTATTTTTTGGTTCCTCCTACTTCCCTGTACTCCCACGAACAAAATTCTTAGCTCCTTACAAATGGACAACCTCAAAACCTGCTTTTTGTTCTAAAGAAACAGAGAAGATCCTATCTGACGTGCAATTGAGAGATTTTTATCCAGTTAAAACACTCTACATTCAACAAGAGTTTTGTTTCCATGTTTAGCTCGGAGAGACTGAGCACACAAGCAAAGGCTGCAGGATTGGGCCCTACGTTCATAGTTTGTAGTGAAAGACTCCTGTAGGTTACAAATGGATTGTGAATACATAATGCTGACTCTGTACGTGTCTTTACTAACTCAGCATCCATTTAAAACATTACAAAGAAGCCTCTGATACTTTCAGACATTGAATTGTCCAGTCAATATCTGCAGTTGTGGTATCCACATACTATGGACAACAGCAGCATCAATTTTCATTTTGCTGGTTTATACACAAAGAAGGTAAGGTCCTTTATATCTAACAATTATACTAATGCCATTAGTATCTAAATACACATCAATTACATAATTTTGCAGTAATATAATACAGTCATATACAATTTCATTTGAGAACAAAAGTACTATGTCTATGAGACTTACAGGACGAGCAAGATTTGGATGCAGATCTGAAAGTGCAACGAAGTCCCGTGTTGAACTAGAATAAGCCATTCTTTATCTGTAACTCGAGAAAACTAATTTAGATTTTTTTTTAATCTGAACACATAACTTAAAACTATTCACAGTGAGAATAACAAGTTGTTTTTTAACACAAATGTTTTGACCTAAATACCATCTGTTTTCAATAAAAAGCATTTCAAGCCATCTGAAGTAGACAATTCTTTATTGTTTGTATTTGGCAATGTAAGTTATGAATTTTACTATAGCTACTCTACCTATGCTTCTCAATGCTGTAATTTTTATTTATTTATTTATTCAGCATTAAATGACTCCATTAGCACCAGCCTCTGAAAAATATTTACCCTCATTCTCCTGTCTGAGAAGTCCAACTGAATTTAATGAGGCAGTTCGTATAAAAAAGGCCATTTACATGGGAGGAAAGAAAATCATTGAGTTGCAAACCACCTTAATTGACATTTTAGACTTAATATTAAACTACTTTAAAATGTGAGGTCATTCCTTCCTCAAAGTAGCAAATATTTGAATTTATTAAAATAAAATTTTTAGAAATCAGTTATTTTCAGGCTGTCAACAAAGCATTACTGCCCGTCCCTGTGAGCTAATGCACAATCAGGACTCAGGTCCTCTCTACTGGTGCCAAAGTCAGGCCACGGATGCTTTGTTAGCCCATCTGAATACCTCTTATTATTTCATGGGCACCCTCAGAGACATTACCAATATTTAGCAAACAGCAGTCAGATTATACTTTTTTGTAAGAGGAACCATCAGATTGTCCAAATCTTAATAACCTTTAATATGAGAGAACTGCTGATATTTTTTAGAGGATGCCTGGTTCAAACTTTATAACAGAAGTCCTGAATGGCTTTCACAGTCTTTATACCTGGCACCTTGTGTGAAAATGGTTAATCATTTCATTTGGCATTAGTATAATGATCTGTTGAATACACTAGAAAAAATAACCTACACTTCAAAAATGTAAGCATTTATCTGCAAATAAAGTGATGTCTCTAAAAAAGCATTCTGAACTGATCTCTCACAGGAGGATATCCCAAATTTGCCTTACGGAAACCTACTGAACAATGGGGCCCTCAGACCTATTTCCATCCCATCATATGGAAGAATGCATGTTCACTTATGTAGGAAAGTCATCTCAACTACCCCTCTCCAAGACATGTTAATATTCTTGCCTCAAAAGAAGTTAAATATTGTTAAATGACATACCTCACACCACAGCTGAATCAGGTTAAAGGTAATATCACTGGGAACACATACATTGAAGAAAGATTACTAGAGAGGCAATTTAGGATTTAAAATGCTATAGGCCGTGACAGGGGAAGCTGGAGTGTGCACTCACCCCTCAGAGGCTGAGCTCGTGAGGGCAGCTGAGGGAACCTTCACCACTGCCCAGGATCAGACCTTCTTCTAAGAGAAAGGACAAGATGGAAATCACAATAAATAAAAGTATAAAGCCTTTGTCACTGCCACCCCATCTCAAATTGGTGTCTGGCACCAGAGGACCTAGCTCCCCCAAAGCCAGGCCTAGCTCTATGCTGCAAAGGACTTTTCTCGCCCATCATTATCCTTATTTCTTTCCCTGCCCAAACTCGAGCAACACTGATGGCAGCCATCCCACACATCCCACACAGCATCAGCTTGGAGGCTGGGCAGACAGGAGGCTTTACCACAGCCAAGGAGGGTCGGGGGAGACACAGATCAGCCAGGACAGGAGCACTCTGAATGGAACCGGTGAGGTGCTCGGGATGGGGAATCAAAATGGCTGCAAGTGCCATGGGCGGGAAAAAGGCTCCACACCTTCTCCCTGTGAGTGACCCTCCTTCAAGGAACAGCATGGGCCTGAGGGTGGCAAGGGCTCTGTGCAGCAGGTACTGGCTACAGCCCTGGGGCTGCCAAAAAAATTCCACCATAAATTCAGGGCCTTGTGGTTTTCATGTGCCTGAGGACGGGCACTGAACTCAGACGGATCAGCTCAGAGCATGGCACCATCAGCTTCGGTTTCAGTCAGCGAGCCCCACGTCACGTCCAGAGCTGAGGGTGCAGAGCTTGGGTTTTGCTTTTGTGAGTCCTCTGATTTGTGGGGCTTTCCTGAGTCCCCCGCCATCACCGCCCCATTGCCCCCTCTGGAGCAGCACCTCCATCCCAACACACACTGGATTTCTCAGGAAGGATATTAATTTAAACTACTTGATTGGATCTTTTGCTTACTGTTCTAACAAAATTTCTCTATTTTCTTGCAGTGCTACTCCACAGCAAGCCCTGGAAGATTTTCTTCCTAACCAAACGCATTCAGCAGGATCCCTAACAGGTCTCAAGTCCCTGAACTTAAAGCTTGATGAAGCAACATCCATGGAGTCTCAAGTCAGGCTTTTTCTGCTACACTTATAAATGCACAACATACCAGCAAGACAAATCAAATATCAGAAAGCTCTGGAGTAACCATTCCCTAAGTTGTTTTTTTTTTTTTTTTTTTTTTTTTTTTGTGATAGCTCTAAGGGAAAAAAAATACAGCCTGTATTTTATAAATGAATGAAAATTTATGGTTTAAGATATCATTTGTATTGATTTGTACACAGAATTCCTGGGTTTTCAGGCAGTGTAGAAGACTGGAATGAGCCATTTTGTCCTTTTATATTGCATATAAAATTATTTTTTATAAAATCAATATGCTTCACTTCTGTACCATAAAAAATTTTACTCTTGATGAGTAATTTTACAGCCTCAAGGTCATGGCTATTGAAGTTTTTAGTGTAGCCTGACAAATTCTCTGTGTTGACTCTATATTACAGGATCTTTCATTTCTTCAATTAAACATCTGAAAATGGATACCACCTGTGCTCTCATATTTATTGTGTCACTAAAGTCCATGATAATTACACTGTGCTGATGACAAACGGCATGCCAGAGAACTGACAGCCTGGGTGGGTTGGTGGCTTTTTTTTAGGTCATTTTTTATACAGTATGTTCCATAGATCTAACTTTGTTCCATAGGTTTGAAGTCTCCAGTAAACAGAATGAAGTAAATTTTGTATTAGTTCTGTTGTTTTAATTATCTCAAGTTAATGCTAATTAATTATCTCAAGCTAACGAACAAGCAGAAGACAACAAACATGGTGATGGGATCCTAATCTAATGGGAAGGAGAACTTGTACAGTAGCTGGAAGATGATGGCAAAGGTAGAGGTCTCATTCTTACCACCATGACTGCAAGGTAAATTGGGGGGAAAAAAAATATGAAAATATATCTGTGGGATCTCCACTGTTACAGAGGGTGATAAAAACAGGATCAGAGATATTGCAGGTCTTGAGCTTGTCTAGTATCTCAGCAAGGTTTTGGTGGGACATAAGCACTTGTTTAAACAGAGCCTCCCTCAACCAAGTGCTGCTGCCCAGCCTAGTCACCACTTTCATTGTGTTTTGTCCAAGTTGATCTGCTTTTCTCCCAACATCACAAAGCACAGGTGAAACCTGACGCTGGCGGCATCCCCAGCCCAGGGCCACAAGCTTTGTTTCATTTCAAAGCCACCAGAACAAGGATGCTGTTGTGCGGTGCTCCTCGCCATCCCTGTAGCCTCAGCAGACGTCTAATGATCAGGTGGTTTTGCTTTGTGGTTTAGTTCCACTTCCATTTTCAATGCATCTACATTTTGAAAAAAAAAAAAAAAGCTGCTTTTTACTTTCCCATGATAGCTCCTGCTAGGGAGATATTATCAGGATCAACATGAAGGGATGCACCCATCTGGCCACAGGCACAAAGACAGCAGACATGAGAACAGAGCTACTTCCCTGGAAGATGCGATTAGATATTGAATTTCTAAGTTGTGGACACTGAGATGAGAATTCATCTGATTGACGTACCTGTCTCACAGTGATGCTGTGACTTCTGCCACTTGGAAGGCCCATGGCACAACGAGGGACATTCAGCAATTTGGACTCCCGTGGTTACTGTAAACAAATAACGTTTTTATTGGTACTTACAATAAACCAATGTCTAACCTGAATGTCTCCTGCTAATTTATAATGTCAGCTGATTCTCCAAGTTCAGAATTTTTAATATAAACACTCAAGAGAGCCTGCAAAAACAAAAGTTACCCAACTTGTACTCAGCTTTACTCAAGCTTTCCTCCTCCATCAACCTCAAAGCGGTGTCTAAAAGAGATCAGCATCATTATCTCCCTTTGACAGCTGGAAAAACAGAGGCAAGAGAAGGGCCAGCAGCAGTTTCCTGAGGGCCGTGCACCACACAAGGACCTGCTCTGCTCTCCAGTGCTAGCACCAGCCCCTGTGGGAAGGCAACAATATTAATTCAGTATTTTCCTGATCTACTGCTTGATCCCTGAAAGGTCTGAGCAATGTTAACTCTCCAGCACTTCAGCGGCACTTAGCACTCTGCCAGATTCAATTTGTGATTAGCAGAGACTTCCCATACATGGCTGCAAATTGCACCGTCCCTGCTAATTAGGCCTTCATGAATGGAATTATTTAAATTACACTCATTGGCATGGTCAAGGAGTGCAAATGCCATTTCGTAATTCACTTAGCAATCTATTACGTGACAATCAGTACCGTTTGCATGCCGGGGAAGCTAGTCTCCGTCCAGCACTAGCAGGGACATTTCAGAAATCATCTTCAAAAGGATCTTCAAAGCTAGAGCAATATGAAAATATTTGCTCTCTGAGTTTTACACTGCCTACAGCATTTACTAAGTGAGGTCATTGAATATTTATACATTCTTAGGACAAAAAGAATCTGTAAAATGAAAAGGGCAGACCTGTAATTTTATGTAATTGGCCTGACTGAATGCATTAAAAGCAGCAAATCATTAAAGGTATTCATTGCTCAGCAACTTTGGCTGATACCTGAACTGGCTGTGAATTGGGAGTGCTGATGGAGTAATGATGGGCAACTTTAGCAGAAGTAATGCAGGTGCTGATGCAGCCAACAGGTGCTCAGTATGTTGAGGGATATTTAATCTAAATTTCTCCCCATCACCACGACGGGGAGTTCATTGTTCATCTCTCACTTTACACTCTGCCTCCCCCTTCCTGGTCCCCAGTGCTGGAGTCCTCCTGGGGCGGTTTCAGTGGGATTTCCTCGCTGTGAGCAGCACCATGGTCTCCTGCAGTGCAGGAAAACGCAGCAACTCAGGGTTTGATTTTAAAATGATAATAAAGTTCACTGAATTTCACTGAATTTTTAGAGTTGGAAGGGACTGTAGAGATCATCTAGTCCAACTCCCCCGCCGAAGCAGGGTTGCCCACAGCTAGAGCAAGTCACTCAGGACGGCATCCAGGCAGGGTCTTGAAAATCTCCAAAGAAGGGGACTCCATGAC
>BJBW01001323.1:57500-114964 GCA_004320125.1 Scolopax mira
TGGCTCCCTCCTCCTTCAACCCACCCCTTAGATACTTATAGGCGTTAATAAGGTCTCCGCTCAGCCTTCTCTTCTCCAGGCTAAAGAGTCCCAGCTCTCTCAGCCTTTCTTCATAAGAGAGATGCTCCAATCCTTGAATCATCTTTGTTGCCCTTNNAACTGGATGCAGTATTCCAGTTGTGGCCTCACCAGTGACGAGTAGAGGGGGAAAATGACTTCCCTTGACCTACTGGCCACACTCTCCCCTATGCAGCCCAGGATTCCCTTGGCCTTCCTGGCTACAAGAGCACACTGCTTGCTCATTATCATTTTGCTGTCTACGAACATGAACCATGAACATGAACCATGAACACGAACCATGAACATGAACCATGGCTGATTTCTGTCTACTCAGTGCTAATTCTGGCTTCTTTGGTCCAGGGAAGACACCAAGACCTGAAGCTGGTGCATCCACACAGCAGCAGCAGGAGCAATGCTTGTGTGCCTGTGGGCAGCTCAGACACCGAATGACTGGGTGAGCAAATGGACCACACATCAGGGGCTCAGGTGAGGATGCCAACAGCTCTCCTCTGCATAAGGAAAGCCCTATTGCTGGCTGAGAAGAAAAAAAAGCCTTCTTTCAGGTGTAAAACTATGTGGCACATGCAAGCATTGCCCTTTCCATCAGTCCAGGAAGGATGGTGTTTTGAAACAACAGCTGCTCTCAAGACAACAAAGTCTCCCCGTTCTCTCTGATGAATTCACATGAAACTGCTTAAAACCAGACCCAGCCTTCACCGCAGGCAGGGAGTGAATGGCATCTGCAGGGCTCGAATGCAGCAAGCACCATATTTCTGCAGTGGTCCGTGCCGGGGGAAGGCAGCGACCTCACTCCTCAAGGCAGAGCCTGGATGCCCATTCATCAGCAAGCTCAATTCATAACTATTTCAATGCTAATTAATCCCTTCTGCACCATTCGCACGAGGGTGGAGCAGGAACGTCACGCAACACGGGAAACCGGCACAACCCAGAAAGGAAAGCAAGCCGTCGGCGCCAGCCCCTGCACTGAAATCAGCTCACTTCAGGTGGCCATCCCAGAATTTTAGCAAAAATTAAGCACCACAATTTAAATCTAGGATCTGTCTGGACAGACAACTAAGTAGTTGGCGTATTTTCAGCGAATTGTTTACAGATAAATGTATCCCCAAAACCATTCCTTCTGTCTTTTTTGTAGCAAAAAGCACCAGAATAAGTTGTCCATATAGGAATTTGCTGCTTGAAAACACTGACACAAGTCTTATTTTCTTAGTTTCCCTTTGTCTACACAGTCATATTCTACCTTGCTTTTTTGAAGATCAGGCTTTGATTGCCCAAAATTTTAAGGCCCTCAGCCTGCTCTTTAGTCTCAAACTATAGAGCTAGAAAGTGCTCCTTTTTGGAGCCTACAAGCACCATGAGAGCATTCAGGCTACAGAGGATAACTTCTGCCACACACAATTCCAAAATAATTTTAGTGAGGTCAGTGAAATTACTTGGATTTTCATCACTTTCCCCAAGACCAGAATTTCCTCCTCCCTGTATGAGCAAATAAACGATGACTATTTTCCAACAAAACATCATGAATTAAAAAATACGCCAATTAAAAATAGTTTTAGTGACAGCTCCCCGAGACTGGGGAAGAATGCTTTGGGAGAAAAAAAAGAAGATATTTAGCATTGGTTGGCTGCCATTCAAACATTTTCAGCTATTCAAATCAATGAAACCCAAACCAAATAAATTCGATCTGGATTTCAATTTGAGACTCACGATACTGAACAATACCAATTAGGACACATGGGATGAGCATCTTTCAGTGACAAAACTGGGGGGGAACCCTTCCAACCTTCAGTTGCTCCAGTTCCCAACCAAGTCTAAAACTGCACGAGCAGCTCATAAGGAGGAAAATTTGAGACATAATTCTCAAAGACAGATGGGGATGGCTGTAAGAGAAAACCGGGATCTTAGAGTAAATACAATTTTTTTCCCCCCACCGCAGAATTCAGTGAACAGAGCACCAGTGAAATCCAAACGACCCGTCCAAGCTAAACTTTCCAGCAAAAAATGTACCTTTGATCTCCTGGCTGAGCGCTTGGCCCCGGCGCGGTGGTGGCAAATCTCCCATTGCCTCCGAGAGCCAGGACCGCATCCAGCCCCTTCCTAGGTAATCATGTGTCAACATTTCCACCGTACGCCTGGCTGCCTGTCAGCCAGCTCGTTAGAAAATTCCTGCAGACTGACACTGACATTTTCAGGTTTTATCCATTAGAAAAACAAAACCTCTCCCCAAAACCTGTCTGGAGGCCAAAGGTACGAGACCTGATCAAAACGGGACTTTATCAAGAAATTTTCCCTTAAGAAAATGAACGCTAGAGGTCAATCTAACAACTTGTCCCGGAAATATATGTCGCTGGAATAAAATATTACAGACTTCTTCTGTGTACTGTACACCTCTCTAACTACATCCAGATTCACTGGCTTGGCAACGCGCTTCGTATCTAACAAGAGTTTCTTCTATTCTTTTGAATTTGTTCTTGTCTTGCTATACATTAGTATTTCCTTTCTGGACCTCGCCTCTATGATTGCTGTCCCGATTCACGTGGCTCACTAATGTACTTAACTACCCGTTTATGAAACAAAAGGGGAAATTGGCACTCACGTGTGTAAATACTGGAGGCCAAATGTGTCCCTGATGTAACTCCGCTGCAGTCGGTTGAGTTAAATTAAAGATGAGTGGGGAAACAGAGGAGCAGCCATTGCCGCGCAGATGAAAGCCCGTCTAACTCAGGATCTTGTGTCTCATGGATGAATCCATGGTTTCAAAGAGGCAGCAGCAGGGAGCCTGTGGAGAACCGGGCTGGGATGAGAGTGGTGGGTTTGTGACTTCCAGCCTTCAAGTCCGATTCCCTTCCAAAGCGTCTCTCATCTATTAGCAACAGGGCTGACTTCATTACGTGTGTGTCACGCTTTGTTTGCCTCATCTTCTGCACTCAGAGTCTGGAGGACCTTGTGGCTACAAACTCCCACTCTTATTTATGCATAAAACACAAAAATGGTTTTGGCTGTTTAGTTTTTCCTTTATCATTCTTAAATGCCCAGTTAATTTCAGTTAATGTCCTCCTCCTCCTTCCCTGCTCTTAACAATAGAAATAAGATGTAGCCCTGACAGCCTGTTTCAGCCTCCCCTTTGCAACCTTCCTTCTTCAGCAATTCCCCAGCTCTCCTGACAAAATATAAAATTCCTGTCTCCGCCAAGCTTGATGGAGACATGGAAAGAGCACAGGTTTCATTGACACTGAGGTTGCCTCCACCAGGAAAGCCAAGGGAGACTCAAGGCACAAAAGTCAAGTCAGATGAAAGCGCAGATTGAGCAAAGAGTGTGTTTAAACACAAAATTTCTCCCAGGGAGTCACCGGGACCACTCGTGTGCTTCGCACTGAGCACATATGTGAGTGCTTTGCTGAACCCAGGCCAAAATGCAGTTCTTCCCTATGAATGTGGGCCAGATCCTGTAGCACTGAGTAACACCGATGAGTAACATTTACTCACACAAGTGGTCTCTGTGGAGAAGGGCTGCCAAGTCCTGGCCCCGTATGATTTTTTCTTTAGCAAGCAGCCAGAGCACAGCTCCATATGGCAACGCCGACTCCTCACTCAGCAGCTTGCCTGCTGCCAGCTCCTTGGTGGAGACAGCTCAGCAAGGCAGAAATGTTCCAGCTCAACCTTCATGTTACAATTACCTTTAAAAAACTGCCAGATAAATTCCTTAAAATTCTTCCAGGGATTTTCTTCCTGCCGTGGCTGCCTGTATGACCGTGACAGTCATGGTTGTGGCCAGTGGTGCTCTCCTGGGGCAGCACCCGGGCCCTTCCCAGGTAAAGGTTTCTCCCGGGACATGTCCAAAGAGTGTCTGTCCTTAGTGCCCAGCTCCTCAGAGGCCCGGGACTTCCCAGGCCTGACACAGGAGGTGATGGGCTAGCAGAAAAAGCATTTTACACCCCCCTTCAAACAACCTGGCCCTAATACAGAGCTTGAGTTTGTGCAGGGAAACATCTCTGGTAGTCCTTCCCAGTTAATGCACACACAGGAGAGGTTTAGGAGGGGCATGAGAGTGGTTGGGTACAGAGATGGATGCTTTGTGCCACCATGCAGCTGTCATGCACTAACACCTTTGCTCCAAGACAGTCAAAATTGGGTAGAGCTGAACAGAAGACCTCCCTCATTGACCTCCCTTGCAGCTTGCCCCTGGAAGCTTTTGGGGTTTCAATGCCTAGCCTAAGTAGTTTTTCTTCCCTTAAAATGTACAAAGGAAGATGCAATCCCCTTCATCTAGAGATGCTGCCCTTTCCCAGTGCCACCATTCAACCCCATACACCTGGGAGTTAGTGCAGCCAAAGGCTGGGTGCATGCAGAGGCTCTTCTTGAGGTCTGACAGCACTGAGCACAGCAAGGCAACCCCTTGCTACAGCAAAGACCTGATACAGGACCCTCACCAACCCCAACACCACTGCACCAGCCATGAAGACCCTCCAGGCACTGCAAGGACCCATCTTGAGCACCCCAGTGACTCCATAGTAAAGAGCAGCAACTGCCCATCCAGGGCATCCCATGTTGTCTCCATCCTTCACCATCCCCTCTTCCAAGGGGCCACACATGCAATTCCTAGCAAAGGTCTGTAACGGGTGTTGACATTCCACAAAGGTCTCCAAAGATGCTGAGCAGAGCACTTAGCAGATGTACCTGCCAACAAGGACTGTCAGCAGTTGATGGGGAACATGGCCATCTCACATCCCTCACCACCACCAGCTGCTCCTCACCACCCCCATCATGTCCCGTAGTGACATTGCCCTCCTTGTAGGGGTCTGGGCATTCAGCAAGGCCAGCAGTGACACCAGAGGTTCAAAAGCCACAGCAGTACCTAAAGTAACACAGGCTGAATCCAGCCGGGGTCAGGCCACCTGAGCACCTAGGCAGGATCTGGCCAAGCCAAGGCTGGTGGTGAGCCCAGACTACGCTTATGGAGTCTTTCAGCATCAGCCTCAGCCCTGCCGTGTGCAGTTACTGCCAAATCAATATGTGCATCTTCTGGTAAATAATTGTGTCAGTAGGATGTTAATGGTGCACAGTGCTCATGGTGTCATGGCTTTTTTTTTTTTTGTCAACGAAGCAAAGTCATTCCTTTTCCTTTCCCTTCCCCTCCTTCCTCCCCCCTTCCCAAATGCACAAAATGGGCTCCAGACCCACCTCCTACAAGGAAATGAGAACCAGCCCCAGAGGATCACCCAGCAAGAAGCCTCTGTTCGGAGATCTGACGCCTCTTCAAAGACGGGGGAGCAAATGTGCTCCTACCTCCGCTGATTTATGAAGAACGTCTGCGTCACCGATGCAGGGGAAACGCTTAAACGCTACCAGAGGGAAGGGGAATCGAGCGCCTGCTGCCTGCTTGCTTTGGGGGCTGCACTGAACAACCCTTCTATTTATTATAGTTTGTTTTCATATAATTAGATCTATATTGCATTTTGAAGGAAAACAAACAGCCTAGTGACTGCAGCACATGCAGCTGGATTATATGCTCGCTAGCAAAATAAACGCCGGTGTGCCACCATGGGGACCAGCTGATGGCAGGCGGGACGTGCCAAAGGTGGCTCTCAAATCACACGTGGCAGCAGCCAGGCTGGGACTGTGTCCCCACGTGCAAGCGGATGTGGGGAAAGCAGGTGGTTTGCCCATGCCAGTGGGAAAGGGCCAATATCACCTCAGCTGGAGGCAGGAGCAAAGCCAGAGCACTGGTTGCTCCTGGACCAGGCTGGGCAGCCAAACTAGTACCTGGGGAAAGGTGGGAGAAAGGCCCAATTAAGTGAGAGGCACAGCCCAGGATCATCATCTGAAGCTAAAATGTCCTTTCCTTCCTTTCTTCCTCCCCCTCTGCACTGAGAAATTCCGGGTGTAAATTGTTCTAAGTTATACCTGTTTGGTTTTAATTTCTGCTGATGCCCCGGTGCAATTTACTCTCCTGAAATTTAGTAGTAGCCACGTGTATAGAGTTGTGTTCATGAAATACAACCCACTGCCTACAGTATTTATTGATCAGTGCAGTAAATAATTCCAACAAGTACAACTCATCCAAGCAAGCAGAGGACACTGCCCATCTGCCAGGGCCTCATGCACATCCCTGCCAAGGCTGGCAGGATTGCACCAGCAGCACAGGGCTGCTGGAACCACTCATGAAATGTTCTTTTCAGCCAAAATGAAGCCAAGTGAGCCAGTACAGCTCCCAGGTGGGTCCCAGTGACAGCTGTGCCCTGGGCTGGCACACAGCTCCCAGACAGGATGGCCAGTGCCGTGGGGACATCCCTGGGGACACAAGATGCAGCCCTGTGCTCACCACGGGATGCTCCCAGCTAATACCAGAAGGGCAGTGACAGACAAAAAGAGCAAGTGTATTCAAGTTGGAGCAGAGGTACCCGAGGGATACACAATCACACCAGCAGCTGGATCACCACATGCTCCAGGAGAGCCAAGAGGCCACAGCAAGAAATAAAAGCTCTCTGCAATGATATTATTATATTTTTTTTTGTTTGATTTGACCACGCTTGGGGAGAAGAAGGTGGCAGTACATAAAAGCAATTGCTTGATTAGCATAGTTAATGTCTGTGGAATTTATTCAATGTCTGAATTCTTGCACTTTTTCCAGGGGAAAGGCAACAGGGGACTCTGCATAATGCTGTCCATGCAGAACTGTCTCTCTCAGCTGTCCCAAGTATTTCCCTGGAAGCCCTCACCATCCTGCAGTAAGAAGAGAAAACCAAGCACTAGGCTGGATAGATTTAGTGTTGCTACATTGGGACTCATTTATCTTAGCTCAAAGGTGAGCCGACCCCATCCTCAAGGACAGGAGCTTAACAAGCAAAGTAGGAAGATCTGAACCAGATCTTGACCCGGTCTCAATCATCCAGCTGCGCTGAAGCAAACGAGGTTGATTTATGCCAGCAAGAAGGCAGTCTCTCAGGCTCAAATTCATGCCCAGCTCACACTGCCACCAGCAGTGCTGGAGCTGCCCATCCACACCAGGCATTGAGCATCATCCCACCAGTGCCAGCTCTCTACCAGCAGCCCAAAGCAGAGCCAGGACATGACACCAACAATCAGATTCCATGGGACCCTCACACCAAGACATTGTACCCCTAACCTCAACAGCCGGCCTCAACAGCAGCCCTAACAATCTCAGAGTAAATTAGAAACCCTCAGAAGGGGATGAGCTGCAGCAGACACTCCTCTGGGTTTTGCACGCCTGCCCATCACCGCAGTGTGTTATGCATCACCTAAAACCAGACTGGTTTTAGGAGAGACCCTCGGCACCATGTGGTACGTATGGGACTATCCCAATGGGCACTTACAGGCACGTATTCCCAGATTTAGTGAAAAAAATATCACTTTCAGAAGAAGCTAATCTTGCATCAAACTCGTGTCTTGGCCATGAAGCCAGTCTCACAGAAAATTCCTGATGAGGGATTGGAGCAGGTTACAGGGGACCAGTCACGTTGTGCAAACCCATGGATCAAGGATGGATTTTATGCACAGGCCCCCTCATGTTGCCTGCCCAGGTGACACTGCCAACACAGCAGTGGGCAGGACCTTTGGTGGCACCTGCAGCATCCCCAGATCCTCTGCTAACACAGGGAACCTGCACCTTGCAGCATCCCCCAACTCTGCTGTGTGACAGGAGCGAGGGGGCTGTTGCGGTGACATCTCCAGCAATGCTTCCAGCTCTGGCCATGCTGACCCTGGTTTATCTGGGGACAGGGTTTCAGAGGGTGGGATGCAGCACAGCACAAAAGGGTGCTTTCATCAGCTCTGATGATTTTTACCCTGGGGGGAGTGTGATACCCTGACAGTCTCTCATCAGGGGACAACTCCTTCCAATTGAGTTGGTCACTGCCCTAAGGGGAATAAGCACAGTCGGAGACACCCTGGAGACCAAAGTGGGATCCCCGACCCCATGTCAAATAAGCCATTGGACATCTCTGCCTCCAGCCAATTTTGCACCACTGTCTGCACACACACTGCCTTCTCAGGCTCCCCCCAAATATCCTCACTTGCTCCATGGACAGAGAAGGAGATGACAACAGGAATCTGCTGGCCTCATTTCCAAAGCTAGCCTTGACCTCAGCACCTTCCCCTTTCCACCACCAAGGAGCCCTTCACAGCCCCGAGGAGCTGCAACGTCTTCCACCTCCTGGAAAACACCCAACTCACTTACAGGGATGAAGGCACAACTCCCCACTCCTGGAGATGCCCCCATGGATTTGCCATCAGCAGCACCCCAAAACCCACCAATACTGAACAAAGCCACTTCACCTTAGCCTGCTCCCTGGGTAGGAGCTGGTTGCCAAGCTTGGACTTGGATCTAGCGATAGACTTTTGTGCTTTGGCTCACGGACCCTGAAAACAAGAGCTTTAATCATTACTTGCTTTTATGTGCCGAGAGCCAAAATTGTCTTGTTAAATACAGTAAGTGATCAGTGCTCACAGTAAAGAACATTTCAATGACTGCTTGTGTGGGTAATTATTTCAGGCTTGCCTCTCTTTCCCTCTTGAGAAAAAAATTACAGAATGTGGAAATTATTGCGAATGGACTTGGAGGGTTTTCTGCCGGTTACAGGCGCTTGCCCTGGGCAGTGCTTCAGCTTGTGCTGACATTTTGTTGCCTCGTTGTGCTCCATCCTGCTCCCCACCAGGCACCCATCCCTGCCCTGATTGCACCAGGATCCCATCCTCTCCAAGCAGGTCTAAATAACCCCAATGCCTCTCCTAAAGACAACAGGAGTCTCTTCTGTGCCAGCCTTGGGGTCAGTCCTGCTGAGCATGACACATCAGCCAAGCCCAGAAAATGCTGATTTTATGGATTTATTTTTTTTTGCCACTTCTGCATCACTGAGTGGCAGCTGTGGATTTGTGCTCAGGAGCCCCAGCTGTGCCATGGCCCCAGCCCCAGACAAGAACCTTTTTCTCCCAGTGCTTCCCTTCCAGCCCTCTCTAATATTACACTATTAAAATCACCTTTTAGCTTTTATTATGATTTTTTCCAAAGATAAAAGAACCCTGTGGAAGCAGAGGGAGCCCCGGCACTAACCATGTCATTGGAGTTGACAGAGTGGGGAGCCTCCAACTGGGAATGCTGCGGCACGGCCAGAGTGTGCAGAGGAAGAGGAGGAGGATGGTTCTCAGCCATGCCATCACTCAGCTCCAACTTTGAAGAAGTGACCAGGAGAGGAGACTGCAGTGATGCTGCCAGCTCCAGCAGTCAGAGGGTGTTTTTCTGGAAAAGGGGGATTTTTTTCACCTTTGACCAAAACGCCTGCAGCCCACTCACAGCCGGCTTTGCATCACCACCTCCTCTGCAAATGCAGCTGGTGGCTGAAACCTTGGCAGGAGGAGAAAAATCCCGGACAGGGGACAACTGTCAGTTTACACTCATTTCTAGAGAGAGGTTTAGGATTACAGAGAAACACACAAAACTGCCTTTTAAACACAGGCAGTTCTGTACACAGCATGCTCCGCTGCAGCATTTGGCACCCACTGATTTCTGCTGAGCCTGGAGACACTGGGAAAGCCCAGCCCACGGGGGAGCAGAGGGAATAATCTCCATCTGCAAACAGCGGGCAGCTTGGGCCATGGTGAGGAAGGATGCACCCCCAGCCCCCACTGCCACAAGCTTAAAACTAATGGGAGAGGAAAGGCACCCCATCAGCCACCCTTGCCCACCGGAGCAGACCACCCGGCTGAAACCAGCTCCCTGCGTTATTTACAGAGCATCCTGTGAGGTGGTGATTCATGGGGCACTTTCCTCCCTTTCATTACACTAATAAATCTCCTGGCAGAGCGGGGATGGCACATCACAGCATGCACCCATACCATCATCGTAGACAGTGTGCATATCAGCTCCCACTTCCAAGAGGATTTTGTACAGGCAATTTTTGTGGTGGTGCATGGGATGGAGGAGGGAAAGGCTCCAGGAGGATTTGGGTGAGCAGATGAAGCATAAAAAAGGCAAAACAAGTCCCTGAACAGTTTCAGTATAAACACCTCTGCAGTGGGCTTTCACTCTGAAGATAATTTCTGCAAGTTTATTGCAGTAGGAGATATGAGACAGAACCATTGGCTCCAGCAGATGTCTGCATGTCCCCATCACCCCTGCCCTGTGGTACCCCAGCACCATGCAGCTGTGGGCAGGAGGGGCTGGACAACATGGGGAGAATGGCATGGGAATTGCAGCAGAAAGAGCTCCCACAGTACCTTCTTCACATTGCAACTAGAGCAAGATCAGAGCAGAAGCCTTACATGGTGGGCTGCATCGCCATATGTAAAACCTGCCATGAAGGCAGACCTGAGGACAGACCTGGAGGCAGCACAGTCCTGCCCAGCAGCAAGGTGTGAGGAGCAGGAGATGTGCAGAGCAAATCTGAGCACCATCAGCAGAGAAAGCAGGCAAGTCCCATGGCAAGCACAGCTCTGCAGCACAGAACCAAAAGCAGCTGGACACAAACAAGTACCCGAGGGGGAGCAAGTGTCTTCAGAGGATGCTCCCACCCTTAGCTGGCTGTGAAGCAGCTCTGCAGCACCAGCTTAGACACACACACACACAAAGGTCACTCCAGACCAGCCAGTCTCCAACTCAGACAGTTTTATGTGATGGACTTTTCTTTCCTAGAGGCAATACAAAAAGCATCAGTGCAGCCACGGGTATATCACAAAGCAGCAGGGCTTGCCCATTTTGATAAGTATTCATTTACCTTCACCATGCCCACCTTGCTGGACAGGAGCTCCTGCACTTCAGGTGTAGCTTTGATGTCCTGTACCTGTCCCCAAATCTCCCCACAGTCCCAGAGCTGGTTCCTGCCACCAATATCTACCCCAAAGCCAGACCTGGCACTCCCAATCCAGCATTTGTGTGCTGGGCAAGGGATCATGCCCCCTCTAACACCCAGCGATGCCACCAGCACACTCCCCCCACAAGCTGCTCCACATGATGCAGAAGCTACATCAAAGACACTTGGGTGCTGCAACAGTGTCAAGAGAAACAGGCTGCTTCCCTGCCTTGCCCCTCTGTGACCATGGAGGGGTCCTCATCTTCTCCACCCAGACATGGCCCCATTTTTTGGAAGGCATGGGGGACTGGGGACAATGGGGTGGGGACCCATCATTCACACACAGGGCCGACAGGAAGGGTGTCATTCCCAAGGAACATTGCTTCTAAACCACTCCAATATGGCAAGGCAATGTTAACCAGCTGGGAAAACGCTTTAAAGACCCTTAATTAAAGGCTGGCTGTTGCACAAGCCCCTTTCCCATCCCCACCAGAAGCATTTCCCAGTTTCCTGGCCTCTCCCCCGCTGCCCTCCATCCCTCACACTTTCTTTCCTGCTGGCATCTGCCGGCAGCGTGCTGCAGCTGCCGTAGGGTGCCTCTCTAGCAATCAAATGGAAGTTTCCACTCACAGCAAAAGGAAAAAAAGTGAAAAAATTCTCTCCCTGTTGACTTTTGGGCATGGTTGGAGGCTGCAACTGCCTGAGTGGATGCCAGCGCTGGGGCAGAGCCGTGCCAGCCTGCTCCTGCTCAGGTCCTGGGAGCATCAGTTTCATCATCTGGCTGTGGTCTGCACCACCCCTCACTAGCCACAGTAAATCTGGAGAAACGGCGGTGCAATCAGACCTTCTAGGGCCATCACTTACCTCTAACATGAGCCCTGATGTAATGAGCTGCAGCATCGCTCAGTGCCCTGGCCATGCCCCTTCTCCTCCTGCCTTCTTTGTGTGTCTGTAGCCCCCAGGGAAGGACCAGTGGTGGCAGTGCCCCGTCCCACATGTCTCCCTCTACTCCACAACCATGTGAAGAAATGGGGGGGGGTACATGATTAAGGCCTGGGGCTTGCCTCCTGCCAGGGGAAAGCTTGCCAGAAAGACACCAATTTATTCTTTCTATTGATATAAATTGATTAATTATGCAAGGCAACATGTTGCTGTTTCTAATCAAAGAAAAAAAACCCAAACCCAACAGAGCTCTCGCATTAGTGGAGGGAAGTGCTCAGCCTGTGTGAGGGTGCACAGCCCGACGGGGTGGCTCTGTGGGACCACGCTGCCTCCAGACAGGATCTAGCCCTCTTGCACAGGGATAATCTCAGCTCTCGCAGTGGGAAAAGGATGCTGTTGAGTTTAACCCTCACAGGAGGAGGCTGAGACTGGCACCCCTCCTCCTTTGGAAACCACATCCATTAAATGCACAGGCAAGATTTAAAATCCAAACGGAGGAGCAGCTTGTGTTTTCAAAATGGCTCAAAGAATATTTTTTTTTTGTACCACGAAATGCAAATAAACTCCATAGAGCTGTTTTCCTCCCAGGAACCACACCACTTGCGTGTCCTTCATATCTGGTCTCAGAATCAACAGGGTTTAGAGGCAGCAGGGGGAGTGGTGCAGGTGCAACCATGGTGGTGGCAGGGTGGGGACCAGGGCTGGGGAATCCAGCCCTCACCTGCTGCAGGACCCCCAGTTGCAGTGGGGACATGCCATGTCCTGGTTCAGGCAGGCACTAATTCCAGCAGATTGCTCACAGATAAATAATTTGGTTAATTATCTCAGTAAGTAACTGCTATTTTCCTAAAAGCATTTCACTGCCTGCTCCCAGAGCTCGATTCACCTCAACTCCAGTTAAACCAGTGGTAACCTCACCCAACACCAGAGCACAGACAAACCAAGACAGCCCAGTTCACTCCAGGATTAGACACCAGCACTGTGTACTCTGCTTTCTTCCTTACATTCCTGTACAGCTCCTGTACCCTGGAGCTGCCTACACCTGATGGTGCTCATTGGTACCCACATGTGGGATCCAGTCCACACTCTACATGACTTGGAAGCCACCACTGGGCACCTGGTTGCAATTACAGTGGCCTCTCCCTCAGCACGGGCATTTTCTTGTCTGTTGGGGAATATGGCATGAGTTTATGCTGCGTATTGAGATCATGTCAAGATTGAAACTAGAGCAGAGACCAGCAGAGTTGGCAGCTCCAGATGCTGCTCAAGGGCCATGTGTGGTGCTGGGTGGCTTCATGGGAAGGCAGGACACCGTGAGGGGACACGCACAGCCAGGAAGGGAGACCACCACAGTGCACCCTGTGGCAAGAAGCATCAAGGCCCCAAACATCCTCAAGCACGGGACAAGGCAGAGGTTTGCAGGCGATGCTCTCTGCGCTGCAGCTCATTTCACCAGGAATTATGGCTGTGTCCTGCAGGGACAGCACATCCTCTCACATGTGAGAGGATCTCGCATCCTCACCAGGCCCCCACTGTGCACCAAAGAAGCCTTAAGGGCAAGCACTCAAATGCCCAGGGAGATGCAGAGTGGCACCATGAAAGAGACAAAGCTCTTCTTGGAAATCCCAAGCACAAACCCTGGAAAACTCAGGATGCACCAGCACCCACAGATGCTCCCTGGGCACTGCTGTGCACCACCAGGCTGCCCTGTCCCCAAACTCCACACTGCCCCTACAGCCCCCACAAGCAACACAAAGGATGCCCAACCTCCCTGGCAGCAGCCCCCCCTTTACCAGCCAGCACCTGCTCCCAGAGCCAGGACAGCCCTCTGTACCCTCCACAGCTGGGGCAGCTCCATCCAGGAAAGGTGCAGCCCCCCACCCTCCCAGCATTTATAGCCCACAGGTGCCCCCACAGCCCCAGCAGCACGAGCCCCACCTGGGAGCTGTGGTGTGGGATTGGTGGGGAAGGATGGGGCCTTTTCAGGGAAAAGTGTGGCTATCCCAGTTGCAGGTTATAAAACATTCCAAGTGCATGTGAGGATGAAAAGTGTAACTGTGAATTAGCCCTGCTGCTCTTCTGCATCTCCACACCTACACAAAGGCAGAGAAATTTTAATTTCTTTCTTTTGGAGCTAAGGTGTTTGGGTTTTTTTAACCCCTCCTATTTTTGTTCTTTCCCTTTTGTCCTCCTAAGTTTGATATAAAAGAAAAAGGAATAAATAAACATTTTGGAAAGCTCTTCCCTGGTTATGCAGCAGTTGGGATGGAGAGGGAGGCCCGAGGCACAAGAACTGCAATGCTTTGGATTGCTGGATTTTCCAAACAAAAATGAGGTTAGAAATGAAAACTTGGTTTAACTGAGACCAGGATGAAAACTGCATTTCACACTTGGCAGCAAAGCTGCCATGTTCATCACCCTCCTGTTCTGGCACTTCCCCTGTTTAACCTGGTGCCCCAAAGCCAATTCCACAGCTCTAGCAGCGGGGGGGATCTTGCCATCATCCTCTGAGCAAGCAGACATGGCCACACCACTGCCCAAACGCTCTCGGGACCTCACTTAGAAACATTCCCCAAGGAAATGCCAGCAGTGTGCTGGGGAGCTGATAAGACAGTGGGTCCTTGCCTGAGTTTTCAAGGACGTTCTCTCAGCACCTACTGTCCTGGGGCAAAATAACACCTTCCAGGTTTCTGGATTTTTAGTAATATCTGAGATTCCCGCAAAAGGAAAAAGTCATAAAAGCAGCCGTGTGGGCCTGTGTCCCCTCCCCAGCCCGCCCCCGCGGTGCGCGAGAGCAGACACACAGACGACATCAGCACAGCTCAGCATCAGCTTTTCATCATTTTATTTCCAGAGGTCTTGTGCAGAAAGATACAGCACGACGCCTGGCCCTGAGCCTCTGTAGGAATTTTCTGGGGGCATTTCTGAACAATTCCTGTCTGCACAGCACCTCCTGCGCAGGCACCGCAGTGCACTGGGGTGAGCAGTCAGAGCCCCGCTGCCCAGTGGCCCCCAGCAGTTGCTTCCTGGGCAGCATCGTGGGGTCTCCACCAGGTGAGACACCCCCAGCCCCTGCTTGAGCCCAGCAGCAGCGGCCCCAAAGTCAGGGTCCACATTGGCTGATACCGATGATTACAAAAGACATCACAAAGGAGGTTTGAGCTTAGATTTTCCTAAGCGCCCACTGCCTATTACTGGGGAAAGAGCTCCAAAATAAGCTCCACCAAAGCACCTACAATGAAAAGGCAACGTTTCTTCAGTAGTCCTCTGCTCTTGGTGATGCGGCACAAGAGCCTCTGCCAAGGCGCAAGCTGACACCTTCAAAAAAAATCAGCTGATTCTACTTAAATCTCCTTTTTTAATTAGGGGATGAGGCAGTGATGACAAAGGCGGTTTCCCCTCTGGCTAGACAGGAGAAACACATGTTGCACCAGCACGTGATGGGATCTGCATCCAGCCAGGGAAGGGAACCCACCCAGCCCTGGGGAACGAAACAAACATCACAGTGGAGAACTGCTTGGTGAGCACACTGAATTTCAAGCCATCGCTGCTCGAGCGATGTCCACCCTTCCCTCACCCCAGCCCTTCCCTTGCACACAGACTGGCTTCTCCAGCAACGCTGGTGGACCCACACCCCAGGACAGCACGAGTGGGATGTGGGCACTGCTTCCCTTGTGCCGCAGTGAGGACTGGTGAGCACCTTGATGCAGATCATGGCAGAGCCACCGGCCCAACTGCTACCCTGCAGTTTTGGTTGGCCACGCATCACTCCGCTGGGGCTCTTGAAAGCAACAGAAATGACCCAAAACGCTGCTCTGGTGGACATAAGACTGCGCTTGGACTGGGAGACTTCATCCCGGGCACCTTGCCCCTTCCTACCCAAAGCCGCTTTATTGTCTTGATCTAATGAAGTGCGGACTTCACCTGGACAGACCCATAAGTGGCTCCTCTCGGAGGCAATGAATACAAATACTTGACCTCCTGAGCTGCGGGGCAGCAATTAGTTTAAGCAGGGGGTTTGTGTAACACTTCAAAAGTCTTAATCCGTGCGGTCAGCCCTGGCACGGTATTTGCCAGAACCTATTGAGTAGTCTTAATGAGTCTGCAAAGCAAGCTTTCAATACATTTTGGGTCGCTTCAGATGCTTTAAATGGCATAGTCTATATGGTATTGTGCGGCTTTAGAAAGGCCCGGGCTTTAAAAAAGTATGGCTCCCTTTCACAGGGCAGACAGAAACCATCTTTAGAGCTGGGACCCTTAAAGTTTTGCATATCAATATGGCTGGGGCTGAATGCAGTCACTCAGCTGAGAAATAGGATCACTATCAGCGTTTCCAGGCTTTCACAGGCACTTGGGAAACTTTAAAGCCCTTCGTGGAGAATAATTTGGTCGAATGTCGTGGTTGGAAACAAAACCTAAACAAGCAGAGCGCAGTCCATCATGCGGAGCTGCCAACCAGGCTGACAACAGGCTCCAGCCGCTCCGACATCCCACCCCAGCGGGTCGGTGGCCGGGGCACTTGCAGTCCCAGGGGGACCCCGCACTGGGCATGGGGTGCTGAGTCCCTCCCAGCAACGGCTGCATCGCTCGGGGGGCTCTGGGATTTTAACCAGCAGAAAACTAGGCCAGATTTCATCTCTTCTTACTATTCTTTTAGGATATCCCAGTTTAATACCAATCATAAAGCCCCCAAGATCTGGTACCACAGCGGTGGCATCTGCTGGTCCATCCTTGGCACCATTCACACGTGGGCACCACGATGCCCGCTCCCTGTGCAGAAATGGGCAACTGTTTGCTCTGAACTCTGACAGCACGTTAAACCAGTCCCCACATATGTCACTTGTCCCCTCAATGACCAGGTGTACCCCGGGGCTGAACGGGGCAAAGACACTGAACCTCAGCTACAGCCCAGAGCATCGGTACAGAAAATCTGTGTCACCGCCGAGGGGCACAAAGGAGGGACCAGTGGCTGGGACACAGGAGCGGGGAGAGATGTGTAGGGCAAAAAACCCAACATACTGGTGTAAAACCAGCCCAGAGTGAAGAAGAAAGGGGCCAGTGCCTGTTGTACATCCTGCCAGGAGGTGTACCTGGCACCTTCATCACCCCTCCATCACCCCCCTCAGCAGCAGCGAGGAGGGGAGGCGATGGCACGCCTGGCAGGGCACCCCTGGCAGGACAGTCAGCTTTGGGATGCAGCAGGATGGAAGAAACCACAGCCAAAGCATATTTGCAAACAATGCAGGGCCTCAGGGCCCTTGAAAACACATAATTAGCTCATTAAAGAGACAAATACAAGTCACTAATAAGATATTAGAGGTTAATTAAATGTTTTCCCCATTAAGGGAAAACTAGTTAATTCAGATTAAACTAATTTCTGCAGCCTCCCATGATGGCCCTCCATGGCTGCAGATTTGAAAAATCTATTGAGATTATTGAACTGAAAGGTCAGAATTTGGGGCTTTTGTTTCTTTTCTTGGGTGAGTTCAGAGGGAGTGGAGATTTTCACCCTAAAGGCTAGAAATGCCCTGGCTTCATCATCTGGGTTACACAAAAAGGTATGCGGTACGCAACTCCCTCTCCCTAAACCCTGGACCTGGCATTTCTTCAAAACTACAGCCGTTAATTGTTCTTCTTAACTAGGAAATTCCTGCAGAGTATTTTCTATCTGCAAAACTTACCCCACGCTTGGGGTCTGCTGCTCAGCTGGCCTCATCCACCGCCCGACGGCAGCAGCTGCCTGAATTTGCCAGAATTTGCTTTAGCAAACACCCCCTGGCCGCACATCCCAGTGGCCAACTGGTTTCCAAAGTATTCACTGAGGATGATAGAGCTGCCATCCCCATGCACACACACACACGCACACACACACACACTCACTCCCACTCGCCACCGGGAACGGTCACAGTTAATATAGATTAGCAAGATTTATATGGAAGAATATTTAATCTGGTCAGGGAGGGGAGAAGGGTCATCGGTGGTTTTATTTCTTAAATATTTCTCTCTACTCCAGAAGGGTCCGTTTCTCACTGGAAAAAGGTCTGATATAAATTAGAACAAAGGGAGGAGGTTGCTGGTGGGGTGGTCATGGGCATCCCTGGACCACAGTCCTGGCCCCACACGCTACTGGGCAGACCAGATCCCAGCACGACGGCATGCCCTGGGGATGGCTCAGTCCCACCCAAAGTCCTGCCCTGTCATCTGATAAAACTTCATGTTGAAGGGTCTGTAAAACTCCCGCAGGCGCTGGACCACCTGCACGTCGATTTTGGGGTGCGGCCGCCCCTTAGATTTCCCCAGGCAGCGGGGCTTGCTGCCACCCTCCGGCTTCTTCAGGCAGGGAAAGCCCTTGGTCTCATTAAAATAGAAATGTTTGTCCGTCACCACCCTCTTGAGACCCAGAAAGTCCTGGACACGGCCCATTTCCCCAGCCGGGTCGCTGACGAGCCTCTCCCCGCTGACGAAGAGGAATTTGGAGAGGGGGAAGTACTGCAGCCAGTTGTCCAGGTGCTTGGCGTAGATCCCAATCCTCACCGCGCTCCAGCTCGTGTCGATCAGTCCTGTGCTGATGTTTTTGAAGGCCAGGGCCTGGAAGCTGGGGATGGTGGGGTTTTTGGAGAGCGTCTGCGTGTAGTCCGAGATGGCGCGGGTGACGGGGTTGCGCACCACCACGATCAGCTTTGTGTCCCGAGACATGTTGTAGATGCGCCGAGGAGCCTCCTTGGTGACGAAGTAGCTGGGGGTCTTCTCCATTGTGATCTGCCCCTCCAACGTCCGTGGCATCAGGCTCCTGGGGAGAGAAAGGGACACAGTCAGGCCCAAGGCACAGCTGCTCTGACCTGATGCTGCAACGGAGACAGGGGGAGCAAACCCCAAAACCCAACCAGAAATGCCCAGAGACTGCCATGTCACACCCCACCGGTCACCTCCTCATCTTCAAAAGACCTCCTAGGAGCCCCCCTGCCCAGGTCTCTCCTTTTTGCTCACCTCATCTCAGCCTCCCCTTCATATTCCCCAAGAGTCATACCCGAGTCCCTCAAGAAGAGCTCCCTGTCACTGTCCCACCAGCAGCACCATTCAGAGAGCTCTTGCAAGCTATCGAACCCACATCATTGCCTTCCCAGCCCTGGAATTCCCTCCTACCCCTCCCTCATCCTCCCTCCAGGGAATTTCAGTGGTGGCATCTCGACATGCTCATTTTGGGACAGGGCTGGTTTTCATCCCAGCTACTAGACCCATTACATGTCCTGAATGCATCCACTGGCCACACAGGGCTGGGAAGAGGAAAAAGGTCTTCATCATGAGGTTGTGCACCCATCAGGGCTGAACCCAAGTGGTGGCTGGGGATGGAGATGCCCACCAAGGCTCCCACCTCCTCTGCCTCCAGACAACAAACAGTTAAAGCCAGAAAAAGACAGTTTCCTTTTTTTTTAAAAAAAAAAAAAAGGCAGAAAACCTCTCAGGGCCCAGCCATTGTGCTGTGTAAAATTCACTGCCCTGATTGTTCCCTTGTGCACTTTAATGAGGCATTAATTGCCGGAAAAATTACCCAGGCATGTCACCCTATGAGGAGAGCCAAGGGCTGCAGAATGGGTCCCCACTGCCACCAGCACAGACACCTGCCCCAGAACCTGACACGTCCCCAGAGCCTTTCAAGTCCCCCTTCTTCTTGGGGGTGGACACCTCCCCTCAGGCCATCCTGGTGAAGAGGAGACTTGGTTTCCCCAACGATGGAATCCCCTGTGCTGAGACTGGGAGGCAGCTCACAGGTCCCCATGGGCACAGCACCAGCGTGGCTCCCTGCCACACAATGCTGCTCCCCACGGTTTCCCTTGCTGGCAGAGAGTGCAGATGTGCCAGAAGACCAACAGCTCTTGCTGCTGCAGCCCAGCCACATCCCACCAGCTCATTCCCACAGCACCCCACACAGGAGCCCTCACCGACAGACCCCATGTGGATGCAGAGAGCGGAGCTCGCTCTTCATGGGATCCATCTGGGATTGAAACAGCTTCGTTTCAAGGGTTTAATTTCAAGGGTTATCAAGCATTGGAATAGGCAGCCCAGGGAAGTGGTTGAGGCACCATCCCTGGAGGTGTTCAAAAGGTGAGTAGACATGGTCCTCAGGAATATGGTTTAATAAATTTTATTTCCTATTTCTTATTTATTTTCTGTCAGAGTTAGGTTGATGGTTGGACCAGATGATTTTTAAGATCCCTTCCAACCTAGACGATTCTATAATTTCCTCCGTGCTTCACAAGCTGCTGTCCCCATTCCCTCCATCACGTGCAGGTTGACATGCACGCTTCCCCTCCCCAGCCACACAAACCAGAGGAGTCTCCTGCTAAAAGCCCTGGGCTGGAAGCTGATCCTGCTTGGAGCACAGCAGTGTTCTGCTTTGGTGCCAGGGGATCAGCCCTGCTGCCCACCCTGGGTCTGTCCCAAGCAAGAGGGCTGCTTTCCCGCAGGGAGGGGACACGAGGCTTCCAGAAGTTTGCTTAATACTTTGGGAAATGACCAAACCACTTCCATAGCTCTCCTGAAATAAAACTTACACGTCTGCATGCGGACAGAAATCCATGTTCAGAACAAGCATTTCCTTTGCTCCCACCTAGGACTTTTGGCAGAGCACTTAACCCAGCAGGCAAGCACTGGTTTACAAGGGGAAACTGAGGCACCGAGCAATGGCATGTGTAGCAGCTGCTGTGTAGGTGCCTCCAGCCATCCAGACAACAAATATCTACCATCCTGACACAAGATTGCTTGCATCAGTCAGCAAACACATGGGGATTCAACCCGAGCTGCCAAGGAGACATCCAGGGATGAGGAAGCCTCTTAGAAAAAGTACCTATACCCAAGTACCGACTGTGACAAGGGATAAAGTAAAGCAGAAACATCAAATCTAACTGAGGTGTTCCCTCAACTGAGAGAAGCTGGGACTGGACAGACTCTTTCCTACAAGGACTTTCCATTTCGCCTGAACTTGGAAGAATTCTGTTTTTAAATGCTGATATTCTCCCTGGGGTCCCCCCTGCTCCCCTGGGGCTGCTCCACTCCGTATCTCTTAGGGGTCACTGAGAAGGACAGGAGCTTCCCTTAGGTCTCTCCTCCTTCACCCAGGCAGGAGAAGGTCTTTTAATCTTGCTTGTCTGAAGCCAAGCCAACCCTCACAAGGGCAGGGGGAGCTCCAAAACCCTGCTTTGGGGACCCCTGCAGGAATGCTGGCAGAGCAGAAGGATGAGGATGGATCTTCCCACCAGGTTGTGGCTGGGTCCAACAGCAGGGCCAGCTCTTGGCAGCAGCACTTTGGGGCAGGACAGGGTGTTTCAGGGATCCCCATCTCACCGCCCAGGGGAGTGGGGTCCCCACAGCAAGAGGGGACAGACCAAGCAGCAGCCGGGACGGTGCTGTGGGGAAGCCAGGGCTCTGCCCAGCACCATCTGTTCTTTATGTAATGGGAAAAGGCTTGAGGTTTTAGGGATTTTTTTCCCCTGGACGTAGGAAAGAACACTTTATTAAAAGCATTTGCGAGCAATGCTGGGCCCCGCACAACTCCCTCCCCCAAAGAAGAGGCAAAAGCCACTTGTGGCTTCCCCCCACCACCGCTTTTTTTTTTTTTTTCTGGACAGTGCCAACATTTTCAAAGCTACTTCTTGTCCCTGGCATCCCCACCTGGCAGCCTGATGCCCTTCATGGACAATGTGCATCCTGGAGGCAACACTAGGTGCTTTCCCCAAACTTTTCAGCATCTTTCCACCCCTGCCTCAAATAACCACCAACACCAGAGGGGCTGATGGCTGGGGTTCCTCCCCAAACCAGGATCAGGCCCTTGCACCTCACACCCCATTCCCTCCCTGCCGTTCTTGCCTGGAGCCAAGCAAAAACCATCTGCACATCTCTTAACGCTGCTGTTAGCACACCTCCAACCTGCTGCACACACCTCCCCCCCAAGCCAAGCCAGCAAAGCATGTTTCACTCTAATTATGTCCACAAACCTGCCATAGTTTAGTTTGCCAGGCTGCTTCATGCAGCTTCTCTGGGCAACTTGTTGAGGCATTTCTGCAGCGCTTCCCCAGATGCCACCGGGATTCCTGCACAGCAAAACGGCTCCTTCCTCGTGCTGCTCACCCACCCCAAACCCTCTCTCAGCAAACATGGGCTCAAGACCTAACACAGTTCCTCTCCTCAATGGGCAATAAAATGTTTATTACCAAACAGCAGACACTTGGGATGACGTGATCCGGGAGCCCAGAGAACCCACGTTAAACAGAAACACTGCTTTTCTCAGCCTGTGTTCCCCAAACTGGCACCGAGTTGACTCAAGCTCAGGAATTCATGGTTATGCTTAGCTTTCGGAAAACCCGATGGTTTGGGTTTGCTGCAGACACCATCACAATGTTCCCAAGGACATAAACCAGAGAGGAAACCCATGGGCTACCCCTGCAGCAGCAGTGATCTCCGTGAGCAATGTCACAGTGACCACAAAGAATGACATGAGTCTGGATGCTCCCAGCAGAGTTTTGCTAAAACATTTTAATAAAAGCCATTATACACCCCTCTTCCTTTTTGTGGAAAGACGGCAAGGGCCAGACTGAGCCCCACAGTGCCAAGGCTATCCCTAAGGGGTCTGTGGGGCAGAGGGACCCCAGAACATCACAAACAGCCCAGGAGACCCCCACCCAGCAGTGCCAGCACTTTCCCCACACTCATCCTGCTGAGCAAGGGCTTCTTAGCAGCACTAACTTTAATTAAAGCCAACCACACCATCCTAGGCTTAATTAAAATTTAATTAAAATATAATTTTTAATAAAAGCCCATGTTGGGGCAGGGATTCCTGACTCTGTTTGCACAGGTACTGCTGGAGCAGCAGCAAGCAGCTCTCGTGCAATGAGGCACAGAGACCTTCCCCTGCCAGCATGGCCATGTACTTGGTCCCCTACTGGGGACAGCAATGGGGCAGTGACATCTTATGCACAAATCCCTAAGGGGGGTCCATCAGAGCCATAAGATCTACTGAGACAGACCCTGGGACAGGCTCCAACAGGCTTTGTTTTCGATGAGATCGAAAGGAGCGAGACCCTCCATGGGCTGGACGCCGCTGGCTTGGCTTTAAACCCTTGATTCCCACACTCAGTTAATGCAGAGTCACCGACCACTGGGGTCAGGGTGGCGATGGAGGACCTGGGTCCCAACGTCATCCCAGGACCACCTCAGGACAGGCAGCCTCCAAGCAAATTGTGCAACAGTTCCTCTTCCTCAGCCGCTCAATCACTCCCAGCTACTTGCAAGATAATTACACCATTTCACATTTTCATTAACTCCCTAATACTTTCCCCTATATTACCCCAGTTAATTATTGATAACCCCCGTTTCCCTCCAGATCTGGCTTAAACTGGTGAAGAGCAGACCAAGCTTCTGTTATGCTCCGCTTTAGTGCGAGCATTGGAAACTTTAATTAAATTTACAGTTAATTCTTATTGACCTTAAGAAAACACCTCGGGAATGCTAAGCATTGCTTCCAAGAAGGCAATACTGCAACAAGGGAGCACCTCCACTGCTTTGGAAAGAATTTGTATTTCAAGAGGTGACTGTGTGCCCAGGAGAAGAAATAAAACTCTTTTACCTTTCTATTAAGTTGATAAATTAGACAGTAAACCAACTGGCACTTGAGAGGCATCACAAGTGGGATTTCCTATGTAAAAATATTCAATATGTGAAGCTGTTAGTGCTTAAAGAAGAACGGCAAAATCATGAAGAGAGATGGAAAATACCACTGTCTTCTTCAGAACCTCCTGTGAACCGTTTTGCTCATCATTTCACCGACCCTTCCTTTCCCCCCACCCCAGTCACCCATCCCCATCCTCCTCTCACCCTCTGAGCCGTGGTACCCATTCGCTGGGGGGGAAGGGGGGCTGGGGGATGGCTGCTGTACCACCCCGTACTCCACACTCTGCAACCAGCCACGACCCGGGGCTGCCGATACCAGTCACGGAGGGGCCGGACCGACAAACTCACGTCTGTAACATCCCCTAATTGCTCTCAGCTGAGCTGCATTTCCAAAGGCTGCTCGATCTCTCCGGGATGTTCCCTCTATTAGAGTCAATGGGAAATTGCAGATTAGGGCTGTGCTCCCAGGGGCCCTCGTTTAGATTAATTACCTCCTGTGTTGAGGTAGCGAGGTGCAATAACTTACAGCCCTGATAGAAACGCAGAAAGCTGTATTAAATACAGATTAACAGCCATAGCAAGCAGGTAATCAAAGCAGACTTCAAAAAACTGGGCTGACATAACTTTCCAGGGTTAATTGGTTCATGATTCCCTGACTCCAGGATGATTTTGTTGAACTCCTCCCAGTACCCAGCTGAGAGCATCAAGTAATGAATGCGCCCATCAGAGGACAACCTCACTGATAAATAAGTCTCCAGCCTGAGAACATCCTTGTGTGAGCACCCATGCTGGCTGCTCACACAGCAGGGTAGACTCTGCCCACAATTCATCTCCCCCCCCAAAAAATGCCAGGCAGTATCTTTAAAATGGACACAGGTCCAACCTGTGCCAGGAATGTGAAGGGAGGCCCTGAAACCCCAGATAAAGTGCAGACGTAGGTGATGGGTGCAGCCTGGATCAGGGCTTGCAAGTTCTATGTTATCACCAAAGAAAAAAGGGGGGGGGGAGGGAAAGCCCCTCTCCATTATTATTAAAAAAATCAAGCAGTGACCAAAAAAAAAAGCTCCCGACAAAAGCAAATGAAAGGCGAGAGGGGATTTCTGCCGGAGGGGATATGGTTGAGAGCTTTCTGCAGGGCCAAAGAAAGTGACTCTTTCAAGGCGGTAAGATGGGCGATGGGATGACGTGGGGGACAAAACCAGCCGGGACAGCCCAGCTTAGCAGCAGTGACGGCTCCACTCGCCCAGCCCAGCCCAGCCTTGTCTGGGCAGGGGGCACCCAGTGGGGTCCGGCTGCGGTTCCAGGGGACCTCCTCTCTGAAAGGCAGGGTGACAGGCTGCCCAGGACCGGGCTCAATGGAGGACAGAACCTTTTTTGTATAAATGTAAAACAGTTTGGAACCAGGAGAGGGGGACAAGGCTTGGGACAGATTTATCCTCTCCCAGCAGACACCCGGTACCACCCGGATCTGCATATGAATCGCCCCAACAGGCTTATCTCACCCAGCGGGACAAGGCTGCCTTTGTGGCCACACAGCAACTATAAAGTTGTTAAACTGGAACCAGTTATGCAGACTTTTAAGATCATAACCTTTTCCTTCAAGGCAGCTAAAACAGCAGCACCTTTGCTGGGAAAGAAGGTGCGAGAAAGCAGCGATGGGGGTGGGATGTCAGGAGGGACAGATCCAGCCTTGTGTCCCTACTCCCAGCTCTGCCAGGGAGACCCTGGCTGCCAGGGGGCATATTGGACACCCCCCCCCCCCCACTCAATCCCCAAAGTGGGGTGGGGAGCATGCATGGACAGCCATCCTCACCTCCTACCCCAGTCCCCTCCATCACCTCCTCTTCCTGGAGGAAGCACCAGGGCATCTGTTGAACCTCGGTGCAAGGCACGGAAAGCTAAACTCGCCTTCAAGCCGCCCGGGAGCAAATTAGGCCATGTTCCTTTTTATTCCTAATTACTGTGATCTTCCCCATCTCCTTTCCCACTGCCCCTTTGGAGGAGGCAGCGGGTCCTGCCAGCACCTCTCCAGCGGGCAGAGCCCCCCAGGCGCTTTCCATCCCAGGCCTGCCCCCATTATTTTTGATTCTTTCACCAATTCAAAAACGTGCAAATGAGGCCACGGCTCCCCAGTCAGGCCTGGCCAGGAGCTAATTGGCTTTAAGCAGGGAAACCTGAATATGCTAATGATGGCAGTAACAAGCCTGTGATGCGCCTGGAAGGGGAGCCAAGCCCTCGGCTGAACGATCCACTGACTCTGAGACACGTCAATTAACAACAAGGAAGATAATTTATTAATGCTCCTTTGCACCCCTCTGCCCTTTGCTCCTAATTACAGCTTGATCCATGAAACATCGTGGAGGTTTGCCCAGGCTTGCTCCCAGCCGGAGCATCCCTGCACAGCCCGGAGCGTATCCTGCCCTCAAGCACAAGTAGCACCTCACCTGGCCAACAGCCCAGGATCACAACTGGAGGGTCTCTAGCCAACCCAAAGGACCTCAAAGCTCTCCTACCACTAGACCATGGGTGATGGGATCCCTGGGCTGGGATTCAGATGGGCCAGGCTGCAGAAGAGGCTCAGGGGAGATGGAAGATGCAATGTGCTGGTGGTGCCACCATCCAGCGCTGCTCCCCACAGGGTCCAAGCCCCCACAGACCCTTCCTTGAAGGGCTCCCTCACTGACTGCAGAGCCTGGCTGCTTTGTCCTGGGAAGGGTGTGGGCTGCAAAGCAGGAGGGAGGCAGAAATGAGGGTTCCAGGAAGGGCCAGGAGCCAGGGATTTTTGAGTTTGGCTTCCCAACCTGTTTAGCATCAAGATCTGGGGGATGTGGAACACTGAAAGGGGAGAAGCCCATTAGCATTTCTAATGGAGTGGCTGCTTTCACAAGTCACCCGACACCCAGTTATTAACCACGATAAGAAGTGGGGCCATTAAGAAAACCACGGCTGCTTTGTCCATCTATACAAACCACTGTGCACCCCAAGTCTGGCAGGAAGGTGAGAAAAAGGCCATTCCCCCACCAACACCGGAGGGCAGTTGCAGCCCCCTGCTCCCACACAGACCCCGACCCAGTCCCCTCCACCGCCTGGCATTTGCATCACCATCGAGCTCATGTTTATGGCTGGGGGTTGCAATTAGGGGCAGCTCAAGGCCCTGAAGGTTTTTTCTTTGCATGGTTATTCCAACAGGGTCGTTAAGGCCAAAGGGCTCCCAGTGAATGCACATAACAGCATATGATTATGAAAAGCAGAAACTAGAGTTAATAAGGGTGAAGTTCCTTCCCTGCTTGGGAGCAGCAGCGCGGGAGGAAGAGGCTGCTTGGCCTCCAGCCTCCAGGGGATTTGGAGACAGTCCCTCCTCACCCTTCTCTGCTATGATCACCCCAAAAACGCAGAGCAGCTGAAGTCCCCATTGATGTTTGCCAAGGACCCACCACAGCCAGCACCACACAGGTCCCCCCATGCTCTTGCCCAAGGCAGTGCCGTTTGGCCAAGGCACAAAGCCACGGCCTCCCTGGGACTCCTCTTTGCTGTTGGAGTCATTGTCCACAGCTGCAGCACTGACCATTGGGCACCCCACAGTCCATGGGGACATCTGCTACCTCCAGAGCTCACCAGGAGAGAGAACAACAGCACAATGGTGCTGCCTGCAGCCCTTAACTGCAGGAGGGGGACCTCAAACAAAACCAACCTCCTGTTCCCAGGAGCAATATTTCACTTGCAACAAGCAAAAATGTATTTTGAACAACCATTAGTGAAAAAGCAGCTGAACCAGCTGCTAGGGTTAAAACAGGCGAAAACCAGAAAAACTACATGAATCCCCCAAAACCCTACAGGAAGCATGGGCTGATGTGTGCCCTGCCTTGGTGGGATGCTGGATTTGGGCTGTGTAAGGCGAGGGCAGGGCTGCAGCAGGCTGGCCTTCTCCATCCCTCTGGAATGAAGTGTATCTGCACGGCAGCAATTAGAAATCCTCTTCTCGCTGCTCACTCCCTGGTGTCCCTTTGATTCCCGAGTCCTGGCAGCCCCGGGGGTGCAGGGACAGCCTGTGGCAGGTGTCTTGCCTGTGACCCGGGTCAATCGAGGGCTCTGATCTCCAAATGACCCTTCCCAGCAGTGAATACGTACCCGCGCTCAAACAGCTTGCAGATGAAGGAGCAACAGACTGGAGATGATTTATTCAGGAATTAAAGGTTCAGTACCCCTTTTAAAGGCTGTGCCTCGGCACTGTCAGCCTTCATTGCACACAATTAAAGGGGTTAGCTGCCCCGGCCTGCCACCGCCCTGCTCCCTTCCAGGGGAATGAAATCAAACAAAACCAACCCCCCCACACGCCCCCACCAAGCCCCGATCCAGTCCCTCCAGCGTATGGTTGGGGGCACTGCAGAAACATGAGTGGCCCCGGGAAGCTGCTCCGGCTCCGTTCTCTGCCAGGGACCAGCTCTGCTCTGCTGGGGATGCTCTGCAGATGCTCAGCTTTTGTCCCCGCTCACAGGAGGGGATGCTCAGGTTTGGGGTCTCTGCCGGGCTGCTGGCAGAGGTAGCCCCGGTGCCACCCGTGCAAAGCCTGTTCCTGCAGCTGGGGCTTGACGAGATGCTCCTGGGGCTCTGGACCAGGGAGGGAGGCAGGGGCTGCCCGGGAACAAACCCCCTCTCCTCTTTATGCCTTTGGAGCAAGACTCGACCCCCCCCTCCTCCAGCTCAGCACCAGCATACTTCAAATACAGCCTCAAATTTCCCTCTCACACCTGAGAGGGGAGATAAGGATAACATTTAGCACCAGCTGGATTATTTTTTTCCCCCTCCAAGTTGCGAGGACTGATGGGGTGGTTTGGCTGTGGGAGGGGGAGCATTGCTCGTGGGCGCGAGCAGCAGGAATTCAATGAAAAGCTTCCTTCCTCTTAGAAAAGAAAAGGAAGAAATCCGCTGGCAGCAGCGGCTGTTGATAATCCCTTTCCAAGGCAGTAAATTTTCCTGCAGCTACCCCGGCAAGTAATCCGGCAGATTATTACACCTTTCAGCAGAATCAGCCTTTTAAATATGCTCTCCCTTCACCACGCATCTTGTGTTTTATGACCCCGTGTCTGAGCACACAGGGAAAGACAAATTACGCTCTTCTGCAACCACAGTAGAGGCACCGGTGACAAATTTTATACCTCTGGTAACTGGGATCCTTGGGCGCTCCAATAAATAAGGAAAATTTCCTCTTAAAGCTGCACAAGGCTGCCAGGCTGGGGGCTCTGCACCACAACAGCCTGGGGAGGGGAAGGGACCCCCCCACCCCCTCATTTGATGCTCTGTGAGAGCTACACCACTAATTGCAACGCCGTGCCGAGAAGGCACACCACCGCTGGGATGGGCATAACATGACTAACACATATATTTCCAATGGCCAGCTATTTTTTACAGACCAGTTGTCCCCCAGTCTGAGCACTCCAGGCAGGCAGTGCGCTTCTGGCAGGCCATTCCGAGGCAAAATTTATTGCTGTTTAAAAAAATAGAAAAAAAAATCCCCAAGAACACTATAAGTATGTCTAAGGTCTTTGTTTTCAATTACAAATAAAAAATACACATATTGGTTTTCACTAAATTATCCTCTTGCAGCAATGGGCTGATCGTTCCCAGTTTCCCACCTAGATGGAAGAACATAAAAAGCCCACAAAATCTCATTTTTTGCAGGTTTACAGTTACATGGCCAGCAGAAATGGGAATTCTTCCACTTCTTCATGCCCTTGTGCTTTTTTCATTTGTCTCTTAGAAACTCCACTTTGACTGGAGCTCTTTTCCTTTTGCCTGCTTGGGAATTGGGAAATGCTGGTTTTGAGAGGGGACAGAAAAAAAAAGAGTTATCTATAATTCTGCAGTTGCCTGTAGGGCCGTGGGCACCAGCCATGCCACGGAGCTGCAAAACTCAAATTTGAGGCAAAATCCTCCAATATTTTCAGCGCATCCATCGCTTTGCTGCCATGCGGTTCCATGTCCTGGGGGACAGTGGCTGCAAGTGGTCCCAGCCCATAAGCAGTGAACCACAAGCAGTGAACCACAAGCTTTAGGCTAATTAGCTCAGACTAATTAGCCCAGGCACGGTGCTGGTGGCAGGACCTGCACTGCTCTCTGCGATGATGGGGTCCCTGGGATCCCTTCCGTGCCTCCGTCATGGGGTGCAGGTGAAGGGTGTCCCCAGCAGCCCTGGGAGTGGGATGTGGGCTGCAGCCCCACATCAGACACCCCGGTCCCAGCCCCGTCGCAGGTGCAGGAGCAGCAGGAGCCCACGCAAGGGAGGAAGAAAGGAGGAATCCACACATGTCTGCCAGAGCGAGACCTTCCCGCTGGCCGGCGAATTGACAGCTGCTTTGATTTGATTAGCAGATGCTGACGAGGCATCGAGACAAGTCCCCAGAGCCATGAATAATTTCAGTGTATTTGTGTTTATTTGATCTCAGTATGGGGCTGGCCCCGCCACCTCGCCCAGCCCCAGCCTGGACCCTCTCAGAGTGATGGGGAAGGGGCTGCTGGGCTCTCCAGATGGCCTCTCTGAGGCCACCACCGTCAGGGCTGGCTGTGCCCCTCCAGCGTGTGCTCCAGGGAGCAGAGAGCCCTTTGCCATGCTCTTCTCCTTCCTCCATCCACACCTCCTGCACAGCCATCCCACCAGGCTGGGGGGTGAGGAGGGAACCCCCCAGAAGCTTTTGGGGATGAGAAGAGATCCTCCCCAACCTCACAACTTTTAATAACTCATTCCAACACTTTCAAGTCTTTTTTACCTTTCCTCTGGTAAAACCTTTCTGGTTGCTGCACTAGAGCTGGCATCAGAAGCCGTGTGCCAGGGCCACCAGCTCCTGCTGGCATCACCAAGGGCCAGATGCTTGTTAGAAAGCAATTAATGCATTTCAGAGTAACAAGCTGGCCATAAACCCCCATGGTCTGACACAGATAAACCCACCAGATGTTATCTCTGAACCAGTGTACACAAACACAGCACCAGGTAGCAGGTGTCCCCCATGAATGAGCGGGGTCAGGTGGAAAGGAGAGCTGTTCTGGGCTCCAAATTGGACAGCCAGTGGAAAATGCCACCAGCAGAAAGGATGAAGAAAAACTCCCCTGCTGGGGTGCTCCTGGGATGCTCAGTTCCTCTGCCCCAGCAGCATGGTGCATGATGGCACATGGACCCAGCCAGGGCTGAAGAGAGGGGGTCTGAACCCAGAGTGAGAGCTGAGGTTCCTCTTGTGGCTCCTCTCGGGGTGGTTTTGGGAGAAGATGACCCAGGACCATGCTGAGCAGGCGCAGCCCTTGCCATGATGCTGCTGGGGGTCTCCCTGCATCCCCCTGACTGAGGACCTACTGAGGTCCTACTCCAGTAGGTAAATCAAGCAGTAAGATCTAGGCTCACAGTCCCCATTTTAAACCAGGCAAATGCAACACAAGCAATGTTAATGTAATTCTGCCGCCCACAGCAACTTCCACATCCAGTTTAAAATTCCAGTGGTTGGGTCTGATGACTTAGAAATCAAAGGTGCTCCGAGCAAGGTGAGAGCCTGACCCCTGCCATCAGAGTAATGCCTCTCCCATCACTGTGTGCCGATTTAGCCTGTGGTGAGTCCACCAACCAGATCTCACGAAGGCTTCTGCCAAAACGCTTTCCCAGACTGACTCTCCCCTGCTGAACAAGCTCCTGCGCGAAGCTTCAGCTTCAAACTAACCACGAGTCGTTCTGAAACGCTTCCAAAACTGTCTCATTTCTACCTAAGAAAACATAAATCAGTCCTCGCTCGTGAACTGGAGCCAGGTCTGAGGTCTGCAACGAACCCGTGGGGATCCATCAGCACAGTTTCCAGTGACAGTTTTAAGCTCGCTTGGCCGGATCCACAAAGGTATTTGGGAACCTAATGCTCACCGAAATCACTGGTGACTGCACACCTCAACCCCCCTGCAAATGGGATCCCCCCCCTGCTCCTCCGATGGGGGAGAACTGAGCTGGTACCTTGCTCTACCCCGGCTCCCCCCACCCTCCATCCCAGCCTGCCATCACCTCGGCTTCCCAGGAGCATCCCCCCACACTGTCCCTGCCCGGGGGGGACCCTGTGCCCCATAGCACCAAAACCCTCCAGGGCTGGACACCATCTCCATCAGCTGCTGCTGGCACCAGGGTTTGAGCAGGAGGGTGCCCTGGGCTGCCCGCAGCGAGGGGGGGACAAGATGGGGGACAGGAGGGTGACGGGAGCCAGCAGCACCAGTCCTGCCCTCGCTGCGTGGCGCTGGACCAGCCCAGCTCTGCTCCAAGCAGGCAGCAGCTTCAACAAACAGCCCAAAGTGATGCATGAGCTGTAGGTTTTGGCCCGAGGGAGGAAAAGCACCATATTGGTGCAATTACCTGAGTTTAGACAAACCTCGGCGGGTGCCTGCGCCGGATTCAATGGTTGGCAGATGAGCAGCAGCATCTGCAGCATCAGCTCTTGGCTGGTGTGTGGGGACCCTCCGTGGGGCTCAAGGCAGGGAGCAGATGTCCTGCAGGCGTGCGGCCCCCGGAGCTGTTGCAGGTGTGGGGCAGCAGAAATGTGGTGAGGCCACAGTGCCGTGACAGCAGACCCCTCCCCCAATCCCCAGCATCGCCTGGGCTGGGGGCAGGATGTGACCATTCCCATCTCCCCAGCACCACTGTGATACCTTTGACAGCTCAAACCGGCCATTGCTGGGCTGCTGCTTGCCCAGCCCTGGCAGGAGGCACAGCTCCATGATGCCTGATGGCCTGGAGCAGGCAGCAGCTCCCCAGATTACCTGGGATTACCCCCAGGTTAACCCATCCAAAGGTGATGGTAACTCCTAATTCCTCAAGACAGCTGCCTCCAAGGAGGCAGGGATGGAGCCAGGGCTGCCCAGCCCTTCTCCTCACCACCTTCCCTGGCCAAGCAGGCAAAGGAGCCATAACTGCATCTGAAGGGGGAGAGGTTTCACCCTGCAGCTGGGGAACAAAGCCCACAGAATCTCATGGGGTTGGAAGGGATCTCTGGCGATCATCTAGTCCAACCCCCCAGACGGAGCAGGTCTACCCAGAGCACGTTGCACAGGAACTTGTCCAGGCGGGTTCTGAATTAGGTGGAACTTCTTATACTCCTGTTTGTGCCCATTTCCTCTTGTCCTGTCACTGGGCACCACTAAGAAAAGACCAGCCCCATCCTCCTGCCACCCTCCCTTTAAGTATTTGTAAGCATTGATCATTGTCATGGTCACCATCTCTGCACCCAGCTGGTCACTGCTGAAGTAGCTCCCAGCTCTCCTCAAAGCACGTGCTGGATGTGCTACAACTCACGATGGCTCCGAGCTGGAAGAGCTCCTCTGCCCTCCCTGCCTCCGTCAACAACAAGAAAACCAGAAATATGGTTTGTTTGGTGTTTGTCTCGGGTTGAATGCCGTCATGCTGCTCTTGTTGGGATGGAAAATGCATCCAGTTTTCCACAGAAACAAAAAAGATTCCCCATCTGTATCAAATTTGTAATACAGCCTGGGGGAAGATGGGAAACAAATTTAGCTCTTTTTTTTTTTTTTTCATTTGCTATCAATCAGAAAAAGCCCCGTTTCCTGGTGAAGAGCAGAGCTGAGCTTCACCCCAGAGCATGGCAGTGACGTGAGCCACCACCGCTGATGCAGCCCGAGCTGCTCTGTGCCATCCCATCCTGCGGCATCTGCCGAAACGCCAGTAGGAACTGGGCAAAGGGAATTGGGAGAGGAGCCCCAACACGCAGCTCACGGCCCTGGAGCGGCTGCCAAATGGTTCTTCTCCCTGACAACCTGCTCCACCACCTCCGTGCGTGTGCAGGACTTTTCTCCCCAATCTGCAGCCCATCACATGGGAGCTAATAACTGTTTCCTCTGTAAGGAATTCTGATAAGGGAGAAGCCTCAGAAATCCAGCCAAGCCTGGACAACAAGGCTTGGGGATGCTGCTGGGCGCCCAGCAGGGCAGCAGCCAGTCCCCCCCCTTCCCCTCGCGCTGCGGTTCAGCTGGTCCCCAGGCGAAGGAAATCCCCCGCTGAGGAGGGAGACGTGGGTGGATTACGCACTTTGCTGCAAAAAATAATTAAAAAAAAAAAAAAAAAGAAAAGCTGTTTCTTCAGCTCTAGAGAAAGGGGCCATGGAGGCATCAGGAAGGCTCAGAGGATACAGCAGTTTCTCCAGCCCCGTGCCCAGGCTGAGCCTTTGGAAGGTCCCATCTCCCCATCACCCCATGCTGGATGAGCTCCAGGTGGAGATGGAGGGGCTCCATCCACAGGTCTCTTGCCCCAGCATCAGCGCTCCCTTTCTCCCTCCCTCCAGCAGGAGCAACTGGGAATTCTCTAAGAAAACAGTTCTTCACTGGAAAAGCATTGGTTTGCGGCAACTGGAGCTGTTTGTGGGAAAGGACTGGATTTTGATTATTTTTACCCTGGCTTCCTAAGGAAATGTGGCTTAAGCAATCACACGGTCTGTCTGCCTGTCCGCCCAGCTGTCTGCCCGTCTTCCCCCAGCCACGTCTGATCCCACTGCCTGATTCCAGCCGGATTTGATGGAGGACAAGGATCAAAAATAGGAAGTTTGCACATTTCCATGAAAAGCTGCGGCCGAGTGGCAGCTGGGGCCCCGACCGCTGTCCTTGGCTCAGGGCAAGACAACTCCAGCACAACCCAAAACCCAGCATCCCTGTCTGCACCAGCTTTGCTGGGCTTCAGGCTTCCCAGGTCCTGCTCAGTACCAGGGTATTTGGGTGGCCAGCATCACGGAGGAAGGAGAAATATGCTCCTTGCAACTCAAAACCATTCGCAGAAGTTGGAAAGACTCTCATTAATCTTCTCTCTCTGCCCACCACACTGGGCAGAGAAGGAAACTCCTCCCTGGTGCCAAGGACCAGACTCTGCCAGGTCTTGAGCACCAGTTAATAACAGCAGCCAGGTCAGAAGTCCTAAGGGTCACAGTCCTGACCCCAGGGTAACGCCAGTCTGCTGCTGGGTTGTCCCAAAACTGCCTTTTTCATAAGGAAAAAAACAAGCAAACATCCCAGCATGCCCCAACTCCATGACGTTAGCATGTCTCACTGCCACAGCATCCCTTCCTGATGGGAGAAGAGACCTTCGGATCAGGCAAAATGTCCCCTCCACAGTGGCAGGGCAGTGCAGGAGGGACTCAGCCAGCTCTGGCAAAGTGGGACAGAAAAGTCACTGCAAAGAAAAAGCATTGCTGCAAAGCCCCAGGCTCAGGGCTTTGGAAAGAGGGAAGAGGAATTCAAATTCTATTATTTGCTTTATATTACATATCATTGCATATATTTGAGACAGTCTTAAGCCCTCAGAAGCTGGTGGCCAGCAGAGCAGGGGAGGTTGAAGCATAGGTGCTGGTAGAAGCAAAAAGCTGCTCTTCGGTTTGCCCTTGTGAAAGAGGGGAGTGAATCTTGCACTGCCTTTTCCACTGATGCAGCGATGATAACATGCACTTAATTTAATCTGTGCTGCTTCCAGTCATCAACTTTTATCTGTTTCTCGGAACAATAGGTTGATTTTCATTCCTATGTTTGAAAATTAGGAAGTCAACTATCTGCCAAAGTGGTCTTCCCCCAAGAGCTGTGCCAGCTCTGCTGGCTGTACCACCATGCTGACATCTCCACGATTTACAGCTGAGTCCCCCAAGTGCTGCCTGCCTAGCCCCCAGCACCCCGACCTCCAGCCCCCCCACCAGACCAATGAGCTACTCCTTTCCTGGCTCACAGCAAACAGAGCAATGCCTCCATCAGTGACCAAACTGGTCCAAACCAGGGCTGGGCATCAGAGACCACAGGGCTGCTCTCCCAAACCTGTTGAGATGCCCCTGCCATCCCACCAGTGTTTGTCGAAGTGGTAGGACCACACGAGGTTCTGCTCCCTAGGGATGCTCTGGGCTCCATCGAGCTGCCCTGTAAAGCTGGACGGGACCTTGCCTCGCTTTTACAAGAGTAGCAGCTCCTCTGGAGCCCGAGACCACCACGTCTCCACTGAGACCACCAAGGCGGGGCAGGAGGAAATGCTTGTCTGCCCTCAAGCTGCGTTTTGTGGTGGGAGCAGGAGCCTCAGGCTGTAAACGCCGGCAGCTCCAGCCGCTGCTCCTCCGAGAGCAATCAGTCCCCAAGCACCGCTGCCCCTCACCCCTGGGGACTGATTTAGGGCAAGATGCACGGGCAGCCCCACAGCAGCCAACCCCCTCTCTCACATCTCATAACATGGGTGAGCTCATACCAAGGCTGCCTGTGTGGATTCTCTGGCGTCTAATAACATGTCTGTGCTCCAGGTGCCACCCTTCCTGGGAGGGCATCTCCCCAGGTCAAGACTGGAGGGGCAAGGGCACTAGCAAGGTGCCCCATGCACATTACCCCCTGCCCTCAGCTGTTTACTCACAGCCTGTAGGTTTTACCCCTAAATTTATCAGCAGTGAAACATTTCCATAAGCACCAGGGGCTCTCCTGCCTCAGAGCCTGGCAGAGCGGGGAGGGAGCAAGTGATTCTGCAGCAGCAGAGACTGAGACTGTCTGGGACAGACACTGGCTCCCCTGGGCTGCAGCCAGACACACAGAAACTCCTGGGAGAGGTGAGATCCCAGCCCATTCTTTTAATCCAGCTCATTTTTTGAACCCTGCTCATTTTTTCCTTTGAGGCACCAGCAGTAGACAGGCTGGCAGCCACCTCGACCACCTGCAGACCAATGACTATAGCACAAAATTCTCTTGGTCCAAAGGGAGTCAGACCTGGCTGTGACACATGGGAGGACCACAGGCACTGGGCACTCTGGAGAAAAAACAAGAACCATGTTCCCATGGGCTCCTCACTACCCCAGAGCACAGGAAGGTGTGGACACTTGCTCACCCAGTTACATAGTCCTGGGAATGGTTTGGTGTACCTGCCTGAGAAAGAAAGCAGTAATGCCACCAGCCAGGAGTCTGAATCTGTTCCTCATCTCCTACAGTGTCACCGTTTTGGTCTCTTTAACTAGATACTTCGACATCTGATGATGGATGGGTGGAGAGATGATGGATGAGAGCATGCAGCTAGATGGACAGATCGATCCCCGCGTCCTTGGCAGCTGCTCCCAATAACCCGGCTCGAGGTGGGGAGCAGCCGGGGGCTTTGCAAGGGCTGGGGTCCACAACAGAGGTCAATAAGGATGGTGAGTTTGGGCTGCAGAGCCTGAGGACACATGGAGCCAGAACATGTAACCAGTAAGACAGGCTGGATTTATTGACTCGTAACATCAAGGCTTTCAGCAACTGATGGTCCTGCTGTGAAAGAGCTTCATGAACAATCACTGATAAGGAAAAGCACAGGGGAGACCACAGCCATGGACACAGTAAGCACAGCAGTGCAATTTGGGATGTTTTCTGCTAATACCCAGCCTAAGAAACCATCAGTGTCAGTCATGGACAACTGATGGGGACAGACAGCACCAGGCACAGAAAATAGCAAATTTGGATAGCAAGTTTTCCATGAGCCAGCAATGTGCCCTTGATGCCAAGAGGGCCAATGGGACCCTGGGCTGCGTAGGGAAGAGTGCGGCCAGTAGGTTGAGGGAGTTCATTCTCCCTCTCTGCTCTGCACTGGTAAAGCCACAACTGGAATATTGCGTCCAGTTCTGGGCTCCCCGGTTCAAGAGAGACAGGGAACTACTGGAGAGAGTCCACCGTAGGGCAACTAAGATGATTAAGGGATTGGAGCACCTCCCTTAAGAGGAAAGGCTGAGAGAGCTGGGGCTCTTTAGCCTGGAGAAGAGAAGGCTGAGAGGAGACCTTATCTACATTTACCAGTATTTAAAGGGTGGGTTGGAGGATGATGGAGCTGGACTGTTTTCAGTGGTTTCCAGCAATAGGACAAGGGGCAATGGGCTCAAGCTGGAACATGGGAAGTTCCATTCAAATATGAAGAAGAACTACTTTACAGTGAGGGTGCCAGAGCCCTGGAACAGGCTGCCCAGGGAGGGTGCGGGGTTCCCTTCTCTGGAGATCTTCAAGACCCACCTTGTTGCAGTCTTGAGAGATGTGCTCTGGGCGTTCCTGTTTTAGCAGGAGAGTTGGACTAGATGATCTCTAGAGGTCCCTTCCAACTCTGACAATTCTGTTATTCTGTGAAAATGAACCCACGGGCAGCCCAGCTCTCCTGCCACCGTCCCTGACCCATCAACCAGCAACTGCAGCCCAAGAGCCAGTCCATGACAAAGTCCAAGCCAAGCACATTATCCTGGAGCACATATACACCCGCATCGTCACACACACCAAACAGCATCTCTGCTAAAAGATAGCCACGAGCAGAGCAAGTGCCAAACCTCCAGCATTGCAGCAGCCAGAAACAAGGCAATGATCCCACGGCTCCAGCAGGATCACCCAACTGTGCAAAGAGGAAATGCAGAGCACATAGAAGCATAGGTCTATCCCCAGCAGGGACCTGGGGAGCATGAATTCCTGGTAGCCGTGCCAGCAAAAAGTGAGCAGTGATCTCACATGATCTTCGTGGCCCTCAGAGGCATGGGGGAAGCCCCCCAGCCCATAGCCCCCGGGGGCTGCTGGGGGCTTCTCTTCTCTTTCTTCTCCTTTTTGAATGCAGCAGAGGAAAAACCCGGGGCCGTTTGGAGCACATTAAGCAGTGGGAGGCCAAGAGGAGTTCCTCCCAAGGCACGTTCAGCCGATGGCCAGCACGCCTGGGAACTCCTGCTGCTCTGTAAAAGCAGGGAGGACACTGGGAACTTGTTTGCTGCTGCACTCACGCAGGGTGGGATGTTAGGAGCTGACAGGAGCATTTCCCAGAGCCCCCTCACCCGCTGACTCAGCCTCTGGGGTGCCACCACAGCCCCCCACCACCACCCGTGGGACATCTTCCTCCAGCATCCTTGTCTTTTTCTCTGCAGCTGGTGATGTGGAAAAGGCACCTGCCAGGCTGAAAACTCTCCCCACTCCCTCCTGGGTGGGCTCTACACCCCCTCACATGGCTGAAGCCAAAGAGGAAGGGGAAATCAGGGAGCAGTGCCACTCTGCACTGAGGCTCTGAAGCTGGCACCAAGCTTCCGGGGAGCATCGGCACAGACTGTACAGCTGGAGGGGCTCTCTGCTCCACATCATGGCCATGGACCACAGCTTGGGAGGCACCAGCTTAAAAGCCTCCAGGGATGCAGAGGATGTTTTGAAGAGGATGCTGGAGGATCCAGCCAGAAATCCCACCAGGAAATCCCAGCAGGGGCCTGGGCAGAGAAAGTATCTGGGGGTGAGTGGTGGCAGGACCTGCCCCACTGTGGGGAGCCACAAGTTCCCCAAGGTCAGATCACACTTACATCAGGTCCTCCTGTTCCAAAAAAGCCACGCACAGAGGCACATTGAAACCAGGAATGATGCAAATGCTGGGCTCCTGCTGGCCAGCTTTATAAGCATACTGCACTGATGCATCCTGATGAACACCCACAAGCTGCAGGGTCACAGCTCCATCTGCATGGTTCCAACAGCCCATGGACCCACAGACCACCAGGCTGCTGCAGCAGCATTGAGCCCATGGCACACCAGTGGCCAGTGTTATGATGGGACACCTCTCCTTCAGCTCTAGCTTTCCACCCAACTGTGTAAGGAGGAAATGCAGAGCACATAGAATCATAGAATCATCTAGGTTGGAAAAGACCCTTGTGATCATCAAGTGCAACCATCTACCCTACTCTACAAAGTTCTCCCCTACACCATAACCCCCAACATCATATCTAAATGACTCTTAAACACATCCAAGGATGGTGACTCAGCCACCTCCCTGGGGAGCCTATTCCAGTGTCTGACCACTCTTTCTGTGAAGAATTTCTTCCTAATGTCCAGTCTAAACCTACTCTAACGTAGCTTGAAACCATTCCCTTTTGTTCTATCGCTAATTACCTGTGAGAAGAGACCAGCACCAACCTCTCTACAATGCCCTTTCAAGTAGTTGTAGAGAGTGATGAGGTCACCCCTCTGTCTCCTCTTCCTCAAACTATACAGTCCCATATTATGGCAGATTTAACCCCAGGCTGCCAATGCCAAATTAACACCTGTCTGTCATCAGCATTTGCAGTGACACCAGGGGCACTCGGATCTTCTCTGCTGCAGTTCAGGGTAGAGCGACCTGGTGGGAAATGGCTTTTAAGCCACAGTTGGTCCCTGTGGACAATCATGGCGGGCACAAGGAGAGCCAAGTGACAGTTGCTCTCACCCAGCTGGGACACCCAGGGATGGCTGCAATAGGAAAGATAAAAGCAAAATAAAGTGGAGGGTGGAGGGAGAGAGTGGGGTGTGATGGCACCGAGATGTGGCTGCACCCTCCCTGCCCCTTGCCCACCCAGGTGCTCCACAGGCCACGGGGATATCTGGGATGCCAATGGCAATGCCACATTTATTCATGCCACTCGCTACATCATCCATTCCGTTCCTCAACACCACAACTCAAACTTTGTCAGCAGATAGAACAGATCTATTTTCAATCTGCAAGCAGAGGCAGGGCGGTGGCCCAGCTTAAGTCCACTGAGCTTGTTTTCATCATCAATAAAGTCACAAAAAACACACAGAAAACGCACACCATGTAACCCAATGCCCCGAGAGCTGGGGCAGAGCTGCTGCCTGCCAACTACAAGCCATCCACGAGGACAAGCCCACAGCGAGGGCACTCGAGCAGCTCTGCCCAAGCTGGTGGCTGCGGGTTCAGCACAAGGAATGGGTTCAGCATGGGCTGCACAGGTCTATAGCACACACACACACACACAAAATAAAAAAAAAATAAAAATCATAAAAGAGCGATACACTGGCCGAAGTCAGGGAAGGACCACACGTGCGTCACCCCATGCCAAGAGAGGATAAAGCCCCCATTTTCTCCACAGCATCTGACTGGATCACAGCCTCCCCCCAGTCACACGTCTCAATGGTGAGAGCGGTGCCCGCTGCGAGGCTCCCCAGCCCCCCCCATGGCACCACGGCCCCCATTCATCTGGGTTTGTGCCTGACTGGCAGGCAGCGCCCGGCCCCGGATGGGACCTCCTGCCTGCCATGGCACAGCCCGCAGGTTTCCCATCCCAGTCACAGGGACTGGTCCAGGAAAACCTCGGGATCAGAGGGGCCGGTGCAGAGATGGGCACAGGGAGGGGGGGGGGAGGTGCAGGATGGGGTGTTAAGGCCTCTTTGTGCTCTGTTTTCCAGGGCAGGGGGGGAATGAATGGAGCCCATCGCAGAGCCCCACTGCCCCTGTGGGCACCGGACGTCCCTCTGTCACTTTTGATTGAATCAGCCCCTCGGATGGATCGACGGACTGATGGACAGACAGCAAGGTGTTCCAGAAAGCGCTGGTTATTTCCACTTCAGAGAGAATTGACCACAAGGGTGGTCTGTCCTGGGATCTGGGGGGCGCGCTGCACCCCAGCAGAGGATGCTGCGCCCACTCTGAGCACTTCTCTTGGGGGTGCCTGCCCCTGTGCTCCCCACCAGAGTGGGTTTTCTGCCAACAGAGGGGAGGATGGGGAGAGCGACACCACACCAGGGTCCCAACAGGGCCCCCAGGTTGGTGCCAGATGTGGAATACAAACTGGTCTCCACTGGGGACAGGACCCAGCAGGCACAGGGATAACACTGTCCTAGATCCCACTGTGCCAGCGGGTACCTGCCGAGGATGTGGACACAAGCTGGCAGCCAGGATGAATTCTGCTTTAGGATGAAATTTAATGTTGGGGGGAAAAAAGATAGTTCTGAAAAGTCACCTTCCAGTAAATTTGATATTTTTTTTTTGCCTTGCATGGCAATAGCTTTAAAGTAAAAAGTACAAAACCAAACCAAAACAAAACTTCTTTAGGCATTTCAGAATAGTTTTTCCTAGTTATTGTGAAAATTCAGATCAGAAAACGTGTTGGGTAAAATATTCAATTCCCCACAGCCTGGAGAGCCTCATCAAAAATCCATTTGAAGTATTACTCTCAAATCCCTCATGGCAATGGGATATTTTAAGGTCAGTTAAACTTATTATTCACTCAAGATTTTCTTTCAGGTCCCTGCATATTTCAAACAGATTTTTCCCCATCTCTAGCCCAACTGTGTTACAAAAAGCCCTTTCCCATTTTTTTTTTCCTGAAAAGAAAAAAAAAAAGTTGTCAAAAGAAAAGATACTAATCAGAAACAGCTTCTGAAGTCTTTAAACTCACTACAGTTTGTACTTGTTACCAAAAAAACATTGACGCTATCTCCAGATCCCTAAATCCCTTGACTTTTAAAACGCTGAATGGAGCTGTGCTTGGAAAAGAAGAACTAGCTCAAATTTGGTTTTCTTATTTGCAATTCAGTTTCCTTGAAACAGGGTACATTCACAGAGACTTTTTTTTCCCCTTTTATTGTGCAAGGAAAGAAAGCAACTTCTGAAAGTGCGACCTGCATTATTTTTGGATTACTTACAATTTCCAATGGAATATAACTGCAATTTCTGTTCTTACCATCTCTTTTCTCTCCAAGGACAGTTGTTTTTTTTTTTAAGTAAATGAAGATCACCCTAAGAATACAATTTTTTAAGATATTGAGTGTCTCCTCAGTGAGGAGCACAACAGCCCTTCCAGCAGCACACGAAAACCAAGAGCTCCCAAATCAATGGTACCTGCACAGGCATCAGCAGGATCTGTCCCTGAAGAAACCACACAACAACCCCAAAAGCAATTTGTCTGGAGCAAAACAACAAATATTTTAGAGGAACTATAACAATATTTATTTTTACAACCATCTACAGAGAAACTTCACAGCTGATTACAAGGTTCTGAAGTAGCAAAAAGATCAGCCTTTCCCCTAAAACACAAATGTCTGTTTTCTGCTCAAAACCTCCCTGGTTTTGGAACATCAACACCGACCAAATCCAGGATTTCACTTGGAAGATCATCACTTTCTTTGTATTTAAAAAAAAAAGCAATCTCTTGCTTTGAAGAAAATTAAACTTTTGACCACAAGAAACAAAAGCTTGAATTCCCCACTGACCTGTAAAGGGCTTGTATTTGTGTTTTCTCAAAAAGAGAAGCTGTTCTGGCAAGGGGATGGATTGCCAACACAAAAGCACCTCCTGTGGTTACCAGGGACCCTCAGAAAGGTGTGATTTTGGGTCCTTTGCAAACCCAGATGCACGCCTGCACAATCCCAGTCTCCCACATCTGGGAAGCTGGCTGCTGGGCACAGCAGAGCACAAACTCCTCAACACTGCAAACCTCTCCTCTCCTGTCCTGGCCAGCAATATTACATGGTCAGCTTTTTCCATCTTATTTTGGCACTTCCAGGTCTTCTTGGAAACTTGGGAAGAAAATCAGTTGCTAACCTCACAGGAGGTTGAACGCTGGGATGGACCAGAGGGCACAGGTTCCTGCCTGCTACAGCCTCCCCCTGTCCTTCCACCACCCCCCTGATCATGCCCTGAGCCTGAAGAAACACCATCCCATCCACCTCCTAGCATCCCTGTAAAAGAGATGAGATTTTTGGCCATATAGATGTAGTACAGGGAAGATCAGGACACCTGAAGGAAGCGTGGGCTAGGAAGGTTCTCCCAGCTTCTCTGAGTCCTTCCCAGCTTCCAGGGAGGACAACACAGCAGTGGGTAATCACCAGAAAACTATCCTGAGAACCCATCCCTAGGACCAATTCAGGCACCTTTATCTTTATCCCCAAACCCCTTCAAACAAACACATCCTCCCTTAGCCCCACCACCAGGAGCAGGGTGGCACCTTATAGGACCTGGTTTCCAAACTCTCTCCCACAAAGGATGACTGCTGCAACACAAACAATTTGAGCTCAACTTCTCTGCTGAGGTGTATGATTAGGTAGGAGCCAAAGGAGAGCTGGTGCAAACGAGACCTCTGGCCAAATTCAGTGGCTGGAACAGCGTGTGCTTGCCCCATGGACCTACTCATGCTCTGCTCCAGGGAGCTGACGGTGGTTTTGCTGGCATTTGGCAAAAATAATCCTGTTTTCAAACTGGCCCAGCCAGGTCAGTGTGAACTAGACTGAGAGACCAGCCTCCCCACCAAGTTCTACAAGGCTCTTCAAACCCTATGACATACATGGGACTGAGATAGCCACAAAGGCACTTCCAAAGCCCTACCTCCCTTGGACAGAGGGGTCATCCTTACAAATCATTGGTTGCTTCCTGCGAGGTGCTCAACATTTATACCCCAGATAATAATTTCACAAATATCAGAAGGTCACAAACAATATTGAGAGCTCTACCCAAAGCCAAGAGTAACGCAGCCAACACAGGAGGCAAATTGAGCAGAGAGGAAAAGATTGCAAGTGCCCATAATCTTGCTCCAGAGAGCAAAGAGTTTAGAAATTATTAAACAGTTCTTAGTGTTTCCAGCCATCTGGCCTGCATTTCTCCGTTTATTCAATCAGACATATGTTGCTTTTATCCCCGCCACTGCCAGCTCTCCCCTGTTCTCTGAAAACATGTGCATCCTCCACTCTTTTTGCTCATTTTCAGCTTAGCAAAAAGCAGAGGCTGCGAGCTCAGCACAGTGCAGCTTTCCAACAAGTGAACATGCCCGTTATAGCCACTTCCACCAACAGATTTCTCCCACTTGTACCTAAAAATCAGTGTTTGCCCAAAACAAGGCAGCTCTGGCAAACTGGGATGTAATTCCAAGTTGGGAACCCCACTGCTGCGAAGCAGCATCACTCCATTGAAGCCAACACCATCCTATGATTCATGCCAGCCAGAGTCTGGAAGGAGAGATCTCCTCCAGCTGTGCAGGTGTGGAGAACCAGCATCCACAAGAAGTGTGTCTCTCTGGGGACATCACAGCACATGAACGCCAAAGCAAGGAGGCAGATTCCATGCAGGCTCTGCTGTACACTAACACATGGAATAACACTTCCAGGCCACCCCTATCAAGGTGTAGCACCACAAACCACCTTCTCTGATCAGCCCACTCTTTGCACCTCTCTCTTCCAGCTATGATTTCTTCCCTCTAATAAGTGCAGCATCCGACCAGGGGGATGAGAAGCTGGAACTGCAAATAACAGATAGAAAGGGAGAAAGAGGAATGCTGCACTGCTTCAGCCATGCAGGCACCCACCGCCCAAGCCAACAGCACCTCTATGGTCTCCAGAGGGCAAGAGAATAAAGAAATACAAAACTCTGCCCAAGGATGGCCAATACTGGCACACTAGCATTCGACATGGGAAGAGACCTACAAGCCATGGAGTTTGTTCCAGAGCTGTAATCACCACTAGCAAGAAGACAGAGCTGTTGCTTGGGATCAGGCTTAGCTTCCACTAAGTGTGAAAACTCCAGCCCTGGTTCTTTTGCCACCTGGAGATGACTGCTTTCCCCCAATGCAACTCTCATCCCCCACCAGCCTGCAGCAAAGCACGTCTTCATCGTCACAGCAGCTTTGGCCCCATATTCCTCTTCCATACGTTTCCTCCAAAGACCGTCCTTGAAGTGGGAACAGTCTCTTCAAGTCTGCAACGGGGCAAGGAGTGAATTACGTTTAATTACACACTGTCCAGGGTCTTAAGTATCAGGCCAAGTGTTACCAGATGTGCAGGGATCTCTGTCAAAGCGATCCGCAGGCTTGAATGCCTGTTGGATATTTAATATGTTGGTATCTAGGGTGTGAGGGTCAGAGCCAGGGCTTTCGATGGAAACGTTACAAATCTTTTTTACTCCTACCATCACCTTTTAATAACGCCATAAATCATCAGGCACTTCTCAGGTGACCACGAAATTGCCCATTTGTGCATCTGAGCAAGCTTATCTGCACTCTTACTCTTTGTTGCCAGCAAAGGAGACCTGCTGAGAACGAACTCCAGGGTTTTGCGTGCCCCATCTCCCCCTCCACAAGTCATCTCTTGGCATATGTGCTTCAGATGCACTGTGGCAGCACAAGGAAAAGAAGAGTAACTGATACAGGAAGATTAAAAAAAGGTTGGATCGGTCTGTTCCTAATGCGAGCCTTGCTGCTCACAGTCCTTTGATTGCAGCAGAAATAAAAGATGGAAATTCACTGGAGGCAAAGGAATTAATTAAAAGGAGAATAAAGGAGCATCAGTCTGTTGGAGTCCTGGCATCAATTCCCGAGACTAGTTTTGAAGTGGCAACAGTTTTACTCGGTCTTTAAAGTTCTTCTTCTACGTCCTGCTTGGTGACTGCAGTGAGTGCAGTGTCTGACACTAATGGGCAACAAGGGACAAGACAACCCAGACAGCACAAGACCCACTTGCCCAGCACCCTGACATCCTTCCATCTTCTTCTGCTTCAAGAGTCTTCTTCCAGACCCTGGATGAAAGGAGATTTCTGCAGAAATCAGGACTCTTCAGGGCCTCACATCACCATCTTGAACTGCTCCAAACTGCTTTCTTCTGACCTACCAGGACCTCCAGAGCCACCATCCTTCACAGGGCTGCCAGGACTCATTTTGGGCTTGTAAACTTGTCTCTAGACAGTTTCATAACTCTTCAAGAAGCAATTGCCAAGGTTTTATTATAGGTGAGAAGAACGCTAACCACCTTCAGCCAAACTACAGCTCAAATTGGGATTTTCTTCAAATACAGCTTTGCACATGCAAATGGACCACAGTTCTTTATAGCTTGCTTCTGGTTCCTGAGCCCTCAGTTTTCTTGTCTTCAAGACATGCTTGCTTCAAGCAAGAACTGAGACTCTCCCCACCCCACTGACACCAGGAGCTATGGCTCCGAGAAAAACCCCACCAAATCTCCTGAGATTCATAACGAAATCAATAGAGTTCCCAACTCTGCCCTCCACTCAGATTCTGCTTTAAAAATTTATATTCAGCTGCCATGCAAAGAGCAGGATCTGTCACTGGGAGCATCCCAGCTCAGCTCAGGAGGGTTTCACGGGCAGATATCTTTCCAAAGGGCACCGGTTGCCCCTCCTCTTCATCCACAAACTTGGCTCCAAATTCACCCAAAGAGAAGCATGGGGTTTGGGGACTGTTTTCTGGTTCAAGCTGGGTACAGCACATACACACAACCTATTGTGCAATTCATCAGCCTATGATGTCATGCAACCAGAAACCCACTAACAATAAGGTGTACGTTAACACTTACAGGCAACTGGTTGGGCTGTGATGGAAATGCTGACATGAGGCTCCCACAGCTGGACACAGCTGGAGTTAGGTGGTCACCAAAGCTTGGCAGGACCAGTATATAATTTAAGCCCAAATTTGCATTTATTTTAAAGAATGTTTGCCTAGGAAAAAAACCCAAAAAACATTTAGAAGAGGTCTTTCACCATTGGAGTGATTAACGCTAAAAAGGAATTGCTCATTCAAGGTTCCTGTTCAGTTATTCAAGTTTTATGAACCCTTTACACAGTGAAGATCTTATTGTGACAGAGACCTAAGTCCCATGAACACAGCAGGCCCTCATGTGTTTCCTGATACACTTTGAAGCAGAGAAATATTAATTTTTAATATACATAACAAGATCAGAACACGGCTATCCCTTGTTATCTGCCCTGTAACAACATGAGGATCAAATCGAGCACACTCTCAGAGAGGACGTGGTGGTTGGGTTACACCAGCACCGTGTGTCCTTCCCATCTGCACAGCAGGTAATTAGCCAGCACGCCATGCTCATAGCCCATGCCCGGGCTAATTAGTGATCTGCTGGGACTCGTGAGGGCTGTAAGAGGCTCAGCAACCCCATCTCCTCCCCGAGGCTGATGGGCTCTGACGCCGCCTCTGCTCCCCCAAGGATGCAGCTGAAGCACCAGAGATGAACTCCACTGCCCAGCACGGGGCAATGCCCACCCTGCCATGACACCCCGAGGTCCAAGGCAGATCTGGGTGATCAAGGCAGCGATTGTCCCTAGTGGTCTTCTAAACCAGCCTAGGCACCCTGCAGAGACAGGGACCTGCAGCAGAGTTAGGATGGGGGAGCTGAGGACACCTTTCATCACCGCCTGGAAGAAAGCAAGGGACCTGGCACAGGAACCCAGGGAGCCCCAATCACAGAGCCAGGGGACAGAAGTGACCCAGAGCCTTCTGCACCATGTGCTGCTGCAGCAAGTTTGGTCCAATTCCCACACATGGTCCATTCCCTGGACCACGGCACTGGGATGCTCCCACCATTGCAGTCAGACCTTTGTCTCCAACGTGTGTGCTGATCTGGCAGCACCACATGCACCCCTTCAGGGCAGGATCAAGCCCTTGGGGAGATGCCTTTCTCCCTTCTCTTTCCAGCAGCAGCCCAGCCCCTTCCTGATGGATCCTTTGTGAAGGAGAAGCACCAGCAGCAGCTTCGCGCCGCCCGGGTGGCAGCAGAGCAGATACAGGTTGTCACGCTTGGGTCTCTGACACCGCAGGGGGATGTTCAACTCCCTCCCTCCCCCCAGAAATGGGCTTTTCATGGAGACAAATGATCCCTTCCCTCAACAAAACCTAAATTCTCAGCCGAAAGTACTTGGCAGCGGCCCCTTGAAATTTTTCTCATGGCTTGTGTGGCTTAGGAACATGATTTTCTGAAATATAAAAGCAGCCAGAGGGAGAGGCTGATGCTCTTGTTGAAGAATAACACCCCCTCCCAACCCAGCAACGTGCCCCGCTGGGCTGTCACTCGCAAGGATGGAGCTGGCAGGTCCCAGACAGCCAGGTCCAAGCAGCTGGGAAAAGCTCTGCCCAGCCACCAGTAACCCACCCAGCCCCAGAGCATCACTGTCATGATGAGGCTGTGTCAGCCAGGGACCAGAGGGGTGGCCTGCAGCCTCCTCTCGCCCCCCAGCATCTATTGACAACTGGCAGTGGTGAGGGACTGCGCTGACAAGCACCTGATCAATGGCATTTATCGAGCCCCGTCCACACTCCTGGTAATTGGAGGATTTCTTTTGCTTCCATTCTTATTGACGTTTCCTCCCTGGCAGGGAGTCCGTGGGGGTGCATTGTCACTTGGAATTCCAGAGGAGCTGAGCAGGATCAGGACCAATGGCACAGCATGTGGCGTGGGGCATCCAGAGGGAAAGGGCAGGGGAAACCTTTGAGGCACAAGCAGCACCCACAGCCAGCCTCAAAGAAGGAAAAAAAATTAATAATAAAATAATCACCCGTAGGAGTGCCGAGGTGGCAGAGGCATTTCAGGATCCTTCTCCATCAGTGCAGAGAGGCAGCTCTGCCTTTGCCATGAGCGGACACAGGGAGGTAGGACCCTGCTGCTGGCTCCCCCCCTCACTGTGCCATGGTTTGCTTTGGGGGCTTGATTTCACCTGCAGCAAGAAGTGAGCATCCTCCCAGGCTCAGAAGGAGCCATCCTGCCCTCAGCTGGGTGTGGGGAACAGAGGGGCACAGGCAGGAGCCAGCCCTGCCCACAGCCCAGGGCCCCCCCAGGGCTGGGGTTTGGGATGCTGGGGGGCTCCATAGCAGCTGGGAAGTTGGGCAGTGAAGGAGGGGTCCTCTAGCCCCCGCCAAGCAGCACCATGCAGCGCTGGACAGGAGACAGAAGTGTGATGTGGCCTCTGGGGATGGGACCTGTCACTTTTCTTGTCCCTTCCCATCAATCACCAGCAGGTCTTTTTTTTTTTTTTAATATTTTGCACAGAACTGTGCTCAGCGAAAGCGGCTGCTAATTCACCAGTGGAGGTAGCCCAAAGGGTGCAGGAGGGGAGCAGGTGAGGAGATGGTCAATTCTTCATTCTGACTGTGGAAACACCTCCTGTGCACCCACGGGTAGGTGTGCACACAAGCAGGGCCACGCACATGGGCACTGTTTAGGGGCTAAGTAATAAATCAATAGCAAAGTGGTCAGACTTTCCCTCAGCAAGGACGCTTAACAAGGTCACATCCTTATTCTCTCCAGACTAATGAGTGGAGATTACTAATAAGACCTCAGTGACAAGTGACTATATTAATGTAATTCTCTCCTTCTTGTAATCAATTTTGTGTGTTAAAATGCACAGTGGTCTTGGCCGCCTGGGATGGCTGCATCATCTCCAGTGCTGCAGAGCTGCTGGCTGAGCTGGGAGAGCGGAGTTTTATTCCCTTCATGTCCCCACAGGGCCATGGGGTTTCCTCAGCAGAGCACACTCAGTTCTACTACATCACTCCCAAGAGGAGCCCAGCAGCACGTCCTGCTCCAGAAGTGCTCCTGTTCCCCTCAACCACCCAAAACATCTCTGTGCTGGTGCTTTAATAGCCTAAACAGCAGAAGTTTTCCACAGCTGCTTATGAGAAGCTAATTTCAGCCGTTTCACCCTGTATTTCAGTCTCAAACGGTGCTGGTGCCAGTACTCTCCACGCTCCAGGTGAGGGTGGTTCGTGCCACCAGCAGCCCCAAGCCCAGCAGCACGTGCTGGACCAGGGATGCTCCTTTTGGTCTGCGGCTCTAGATCACCTCGGACGTGGAAAGCCTGGATCTGTGCGGGCAGAGTCATCCCTGCTCTCTGCAAACACCTGCAGCACACGGGGTTGAGCACTGACAACCCCGTGCCCCAGGATCACCCACAGGTTCAAATCTGGTTATCTGGGCACCCTCTGCCTCTGCGCCCAGGTTACCCCCCCAGCGGCCCTGACTGACTGCAATATTCCCCATTTGCATTTCAAACGACTCTTCAGATCAAGAGCGACTCACTTAAAGAGATGCATGAATAATTCTGCAGACTGTTTAGATTCCTGTGATCTGCAAGCTGTCTCTGCCCGCCGAGGGGAGGAGGAGGTGAAATCAGATGAGTCGCTGTGGATTTCCCACCCAGGACCACCACCACCACCACGAGAGGTGAGCGTGTAAAACCCCAGCAGCCGTGCACACACCGTGCCCAAAGCACCGACACATCGGGTTCTTAAACCCTGCCAAGGGGAAAGCCCCCGGTTGCACAGCCCGGGTGAGACTCAGGACACACACTGTGTTGGTGCCGGGGAGTTTAGGCAGAGCCCCAGTAACTAATGGAGCAGTGCAGGATGAGACCTGCACTTCTCCAGACCCTCGGCACATCTGTGCAAGGCTCCAATTTATTTCTGGCGTGCACATCCTTTCTATATCACAGAGCAGAGCTGGCCCACCCCACTCAGAAGGATTTGGACAAGCCCAGGGTGAGACAGGGCTAGAGAGATCCGAGTCAGATCCTGCAAACCCTGACTCAGGAGAGAGCCATGCATGGTGACCCCCAGCCACACATCCTCCTGCAAGGAAAGACTCAGCCTAAACCATCATCCTGGTGGTGCCCACACCAGAGCAGACCTGCCCAGCCTGTGCCTCCCACCTCTCCAGCTCCCAGCCATAGCCCAGGCTTTCAACCAAGAGCTTTTGGAAGACCTGAAGAAAGCTGCCCAGAACATCCCTCCGTTCCTCACTTTAGTAAATTTCTAAACAAACGCACCAGAAAAATGTGGTGGGAGGCACAGAGGGAGATCCAAGAGCTCCACAAGCTCCTCTGCTGACCACCCCCAGGTGGATAAGCAGAGGATTTTTCAGCCCACTGGAGCAGGGCAAGGAGGGCACAGCTGGCAGAGAGCAGCTGGCACAGCTCTCTGTACCTTGGAGCATCTCAGTCTCTCCCCCAGCACATGGCTTGGTCCTTGATGGTGGGCTGAAGCATAGCATGAGAGCAAGGGGAAGAATTAAATCATGCCACCCGAGATGTTCCATGGAGGAGGACTGCAGCAGGGACACCTAGTGGCACCAGCTTGGGGGAGGACAGTCCACCCCAAGAGCTCCAGGCCGGTGGCCAGGCATTGCCAGCCTGCCCAAGCCCCTTCAGCCATGCCAAGAGCTGGGGTGCGGGGAAGGAGCTGCCAGGCTCGGGTCTCACCCAGCTCCCAGAGCCCCCCCAGCTCCTGCTCCAGGTCCTGCAGGACACAGGAGCATCCCTCCGACGCCGGCGGCTCCCTAAGCAGGCGGATTTCCAAAGCCCTTTGAAAAGCCATTTAGAGCTAAGTCCTGGTATTAAACCTGGCCTTTCATTAGTCAGGTTTTCAATCTCTGCCCGAGCCTGTTTCACCAAAAAGTTTTCTAAAAGGTCAGGAAGAAGCTTTTAAGCATATTTGCCAATTAACTATTGTAACCCCCTCCTTGACTTGATGCGAGCTGCCCACTTCCGTCTCAAGGGATGGTAATTACTGTTTTATAAATAAGCTTTGAACTCTCTTAAGTAATAGTCTCTCCTTGCATAAAAGCACCCTCTAAATCCACTGGCCTTTTCCACCTTCTGTCAATGCATCTAAAAATAATCTAGGAAAAGAAGCCCGTAATACTTTTAAGAAGAAACTCTGTCTTAACTCCATGATGACTATTTCTCCAGCCCCTCAATAATTCAACTAAGAGAAACCCTGCAGCTTTCACTGCTGCTTGTGAACTTTTCATGATATTTGACATCTTTTCAGAAGTTCTCTGGAGTTACACGGAGGTGATAAAAAAACCTGCCCATGTTTATACATTTAAATTTCAGCCCCTGAAGTTACAAAAGAGTAACCAGGGAAAGCACAAAAAAAAAAGGCATGAATGAAGAAGTATTGTCTGAAGGTATTGATTCACATAATAAGGATTTTTTTATTTTTTTTTAAACCAGCCCCATGATTTCTCAGTGCCCAGCGTTACATAATTATTTGAGCAGTCTGGGATAGCACACTGGCAGACTCAAAATCCTTTAGAAACTCAGGTTACTTCTGCACACCCCGCTGCACAGCCTGTATATAAAACCACCATTTATTTAAAAGAGACAGCGGCAGAGAAAGCATTCCTCAGGCGGGAAGACCATGACTTGTTCCACTCCACAAGTCACAGCTTTTATTCGAAAGAAGAAAAAAATATCACAGCCAACACTAACATGCAGCTTTAATCACTTTAGCCTGACACTATCTGTGTAACAACACATGGAATAACCCGACTCAATTTTGCCTTTGCAGCTGAGCCAGGCTAAAACTCAGACTCGCAAACCTGCTTGTATCAGCAAGAAGCACTTCATTGGCTTCGGCGGGCTTTGGATCGGGGACAAAACTCGGGAGCTGCCACATGAAAGCAAGGGAACAACGTCAGCGTGAAAAGTGGGGGGCAGGAGGGCCAAGTCATGCTCCTTGCCCCATCGCCGACTCGGCGCTGGTGGGAAAGAAGCCCCTAAAACAAGGCAGGCACAGCCCCTCTCGCCTGCCCTCCCTAATATCTGCCCAGGATCCCTTTAAACGGTTTCAAATGTTAATTCCTCATCATGACAGCAGAAGCTATTTTTAATCCCACGTGAAAGCAGTTTGCAGAAGACCAAACTTTGCACGTCTTACAGATTGCTTCCCAAGTCCAGGCAGTGCTGAGTCTTAGGGAGCAGTAAAATGGGGGTACACCATGGCAGGGAGACCTGGCTGGCTGGCACAGACATGTACAGCACTTAAACCCTCTCCTAAATGTAGAGCTGGGACTAAAACCTTGAATAAACAGCAAATGACATAAAAAGGACATAGAACTCCTCTGCATGTGAACAGATTTTTAGTATCCAAGAGCAAATCCAAAGTATCATGCATTCAGTAAAAGCATCAAAATATCTTCTTCATATTTACAAAATCACAGCTTTTTCTCTGGTTTCCTGCATTTTTTTTCTTGGCATTTTAGGAGTTATTTTCTAAACATGGGGATGAGGATAAGGAAAGCTGACACAGAAAGGCCTCATTTTTATAATGAAAGTTTGAAAAAAGAAAGAAGAGATCACAAGGTAATAAACCCAAGAAGCTTGCTGCAGGACAGAGTTTCTCCAAATGTACCAAGAAAAACAAGGGCCACTCTCAGCCGAGGAGCCCTGAAACACGAGTCCATCAGGAGACCAGATTAGCTGGTGTCAATGAATAAAGATAATGTCCCGGAGCAGCTCTCAGTGCATCGCCATCTGACTCCTCGAAAGATCCCTTTGTCTTTTCCCACCTATGTATTTCTTAAATCTGACTGTGAAAAGCTCACCCTGGAAGGGGATACAAGCTCCGTGCCAAAACGCAGCCTGGTGACTCCAGAAGAGTAGCTGAAACGTGGGATTTTATTCAACAGCTCGTGCTATAGAGTGTCTCGATCTGTCTGTGCAATCACAACACACACAAAAAACCCCCTCAAGGCATCTACTTAGCTCTACTTTTCATCTGCCAATAACACTCACAGCAAAAGTCAAAAGAGCAGCGCTGGAGCCGCGTCCTTTCCCTGCCGCTCAAAGGCTCTGGGGTTGCAAGGTTCGGAGATAACAAAGTCTGGCTCAAGAAATCCTGGATGCCTTTCAAGAACATTATTAGCTCCCATGAATGGATTTGAAGGAGTGGGGGGAAAAAAATAAAAGGAAAGAAAAAAACCCCTACATCGTATGTAGGGGCGCTCTGTGCTCTACTTCCCCTGGGTGCACACACACACGCTCCTGAGGCTGGGACACCCCCAGCACCATTTAATGCCTGCACAGAAGCACTGGGTAATGCATGATGAACCTCATGAAAAGTTCCTCTCCCCACATGTAAACCTGCATCTGATCAAAAGGAGAAATAACAATAAAAAAAAAAGCTAAATGCAGGCTCCAAGAGACAAGAGATTCAGGGCTCTGGACTGGAGGATGCTCAGCTGGCTGTGGGGCTCCAGCCAGGCCACTCACCAGGAGGCATTTGCCAGATGTGACTACATCCCATGGTACTTTTTACTACTTCTGCCCCAAACCGTAAGAAAGTAAGGAATTGTCTACAATTCCTATGAAATGCACTGTGCACCATCAGCCTGGGCTCCTCAAAGGCTGCTTTCCTGCAGCGTGTGACACTCAGGGATGCGAAAGGCTGTTGGGAGCCTTGGCCCAGCCCCGTTTCTATGTAACTCTTTCTTTGGCTATTGGAAAAAAAGCAAGAAGAGGAGATGGAGAAGAGGGACTCAGATCATAGATCATACAAGGAAAAATTGTCGTATCGAGCTGATGCTGCTGCAAAGTTTTGGTGGATGGAGACAAGGCAACTGTTCTTTGGATAAGCTGCATCAGACTGAGTGCTCTCAACAAGAATTCCCCCAAACTCCCTTTTGGGCAAACCAGCATCTGCCAAGACCACCCCCTGCACCACCTTTGTGCCCCAAACCCGCCGTTCCCCACCGCTTCTCCTGCCCCGTTCCCCACAGATGGAGTGGTCCAAACCTCTGAACAACATCGAGTGGCTGCAGATGGGACACGAGCCAGGCTCTGGCAACCCAGAAGGGACAACCCCTTGCAAAGATCTCATCTATGTCTCCAAAACAGTCCCCAGTGTCCGCTGGGGATGCCACCGGAGCACGCAGCCCTGCTTGCACAGGCATTGTATGAAACACAAACACCCCGAGCACCCCAAACGCCACCTGTGACCCCGACACTGCTCCCTTTGCTCGGGGAAGTCTCTGGGGTGAAAGCGAGCCCTGCTCTGCAGACACAGAGGGCTTTACACCCCTTACACCTCATAGCAACCTGGCCCACAACTGCAGTTCTTCCGCAATTCACACCAGGAAGGGCAGGATTTGGCCCCTGCTGTCACAATGAGCATCTCTCCCAATATTTGCGATGAAGTTCTAAACATCACCAGCAAACAGCACAGATTCAAGTCAGTTTTTACATTTGCCTTCACCTACACATTCATCAAGCAGACAGACAGACAGGAAGGTCCCCAGGCTCCCAAATGGGACACTTGCCCTCCCCAGGCCGCCGCGTGAGCGGAGGAGTAGACACACCAACACCACCTCTTCTTTTTATTTAGGTTTACTCTGAGCAGTCCTGAGTGCCAAAAGAAATTAAAGCAGTGTTTTGCTTTAGGATAAAATGTCACGTCATGCTTGGATTATCCATTAGGTAATTTATGTTGCAGTCTAGAAAAGGTGTTTAATCTTCCTATAATTAGCTAAACCTATAGCAACTCAAGGAATTTCATGCGAGATGCTTGCTGCTTGTGCAGAACATTTTCTTTTCACTAGCAAAAAGCATAACTCCAAAAAAGGGACTTTGGGCTATTTCAAATTTAAATAAAACAAAACACTCTAGTAAGAACAAATGGTTTCTGTCAGTAACTTACATTATAACGTAAACTACTCAGCACCAACAAACAGATTCTCCTGCCACAGCAGTGAAGTCAGGAGATGAAACAGGACTAAACTACCAAGAAAGAGCAAAATAATTCTGTGGTGATATTTCCAAGGGAATTAGTATTTTTTTTTTCCACATTTACTTAAGACAAGCAACAACCTACAGGTGCCTTCAGGCCAAATATCTTGGCATGAGAAGCAGTTGGTGTAATTTTGGTTTCCTAGCAAGTTCAAATATTTTAAAAATGTTTACACCACTTTGTGATATTCATTGGAAAAACCTGAACTTCTGTCCAACTTCTCTTTTCCTCCTCTCCAAACACACCCCAGCTTTAAACATTTAGCTCTGTCTGGCTTTCCTGGGGAAAAAAAAAAAAAAAAACAACAAAAAAACCCAACCAAAAAACCAACCCTCAGTATTGCAAGGTCTTCTAAGAAGACAAAACAAAAGAGGCAAAGGGAAGAGGAAACTAAGGAAAATAGTTGTGCGTGTGATTGAAAACACACTTACTCTATGCAGAGTTAAAGCAAAACATCTACTGATTTATTTTATTTTTTTCCTCACTAGAAAGGATGCAACTTCTTCCCAGCACAGCGTACGCTTCCCTGCCACGCATCTGGCTGCGCCGAAAACCTTCCCCGCTCCATTTCTCCAAATTTACCATAACCATATGGAGAATCATCCTAAAACATCTCGCTGGTATCGGGCCAGGCTCCCCGCAAGCGCTTACAAGCGTTCAAAACTCGCTACACAGCGATCCAAAACTAAGATTTATTTATTCTCCTCTCGCTGTGGTCCGTCCTGCAAACGTCTCACCGGACTCCAGCGAGGAAGCCTTCGATCTTCCACGTTTTAATTATGTGCTCGCAGTCATCAAACTCCCATTCTGCCGAGCGAGAGAGCTATCTTGCAAGCCTCACCCCCCAAAAAAAGATTAGTTATCATCGTTATTGTTTCTAGAGCAGCCTAGAATACAAACGGAACCGAGAAATGAGCTAATAAATCACGGCGGCATTAATACAGTCATAAAAATATATAAGTGAGCTACTTACGGCGTTTGAAGGTGTGTTAAGTCAGTAAGTTTACAGTCCAGATGTGGTCTTACAGAGCTGAAACTCTGCGGGTAAAATTACCACTAAAATTACACTTTCCATTAAACACGCTGATTTTCACAGGTCATTATTTTGGCGGGGATGGCTAAATCGCAAGCTCCCCCCCCCAAAAAAAAACCCCCAACAAAACAAACCACACAAAACCATCGAGAAACACTAACAGCGCATAAGAAACGAAGTATTCCGGAGGGATTTGGGGGGGCGGGGGGGGGGGGGGAAAAAGGATGGGGGGGGGGTGGGGGGGGGGGGGGGGGGGGGGAGAAATAGGATGGGGGAGCAGGAAGGACAGGGAGAGCTACTCCTTTTATTATTTTCAGATGTTTCCCCGAGAACACCGCAGCGCTTTTATAAATCTCCACGTTTGGACTCTCTTCAAAATAACGGAGCGGATTCTTTCCCGGCCCTTGAAGGGACTTAACGCCCCGGCTCCGGTTGGCCCGGTCGCTCCGGGGGTTGGCCGGGAGACGGGGGTTTAATAGACACCACATGCACAGTAGCTGCTCTTCCCGACGCTTTACCGCCCGAAGAGCCCAATTCCATCGAAACCCTTTGACACCGACCTCCCGAGGAATTCCAGGGGATCTTGTTTTCCCCCTTTCCCTGGGCCGTTTTTAAGGCGCTGTCAAGGATGGAGCCCCCGCTCCTGCCCGCCGAGCTCCTCGCCCCCTTTATTTTTATAATAAATAATAAAATTTTATAATAAACTCGAATAAAATAATGCCTGAAGCAACACGGCGGGGGGAATCGCGGGGGGGGGGGGGGGGGGGGGGGGGGGGGGGGGGGTAACGGCGGGACAGCTGAGAATAAAGCCTTAAAGGTTAAAAAGGCAAAGCCTGGATAATATATATATATTATATATATAATATATATATATATATA
>BJBW01001324.1:0-40459 GCA_004320125.1 Scolopax mira
TTTGTCAGTTAGGTTGACAGTTGGACAAGATGATCTTTAGGGTCCCTTCCAACCTAGAAGATTCTGTGATTGTGTGAAGATGTGACCGTGTAGCTGTGCCAGCCCCCGGTCTGTCTGTTGCAGTCCTCTCTCTTCCTCTTCTGCCATTTTCTCATTCCCATTCTGTGTGCCCAGGTGCCTTGTATCAGCACTCAGGAAAACTCGTTTCCCTCATATTTGGTTTGGGTGCTGTGTGATCCTCGCTGTGTGTGAGTCGAGAGGCCAAGCTCTTATATGAGACATATAAAAAAATATAGGGGGGGGGGGAAATGCAGGTAATAAAAAGCACGTGTAGGCTCTTACAGAAGCCCATGCAGAAGGAAACTGCTGTGCCGTGTTTCGCTTGGTGAGGCTTCCTAGGTCTCTGTAGAGCCTGAGCCCGCAGGAGATAAGGAGAGATGGGTGGTGGTGCTCTGACCCATGGGTCCTGTTCAGGTCTGTGCCATGGGGAACAGCCACTGCTACTTAATTGCAACTCATTACAGAGCATTATGCTATTTTCTGTGAATCCACTTACAGAGCCCTAGACAGTGACAGTTTAAAAGCATGAATGCAATGACTTTGGGTCATTGGTTTGGATGGTTTATAAACGCAGCCCTTTAAACCGATGCTGCTGCTTAAATTGGTGTTTGTGGTTTTCTTCTGTGGAAGTGGAGGGGGAAGAAATTAAGGACTATGCCCTAAAAGTTATTTCCCTGAAAGAATTCATAAATCTTGCGATAACTCACATTTTATATATCCAATGAGAAAAGACACCTAATGAAAAGGCGCTACATTAGGGGACTAAATTAAGGGACTGTCATTAAATTAGGGGACCCCCCCAGGCATCGTGGCCGTGGCTGAGATGGGGGGTGTCCCCGTTGTGTCCTGGGTGAGAATGGAGGCTCGGGATGCTGGCGAAGAGGGGGAACAGCCCCTCAGCTCCTGAGGCCAGGTCCTCTCCTCCTTCCCCCATGTTTACAGCTAGCTCTGACTCTGCTTCACAGGGCTCCCCAGTCCTGCTGGGCGTTACAAGAGGTGCCTGAATCCTCCAGAGCACCCATCTTCCCCGCGGGCTACGGGAAGTTCTACAGGGTCAAGGACAAAACCCGGCCACCACCTTCATCTGTGTCAGCGTGGTCCCTTCCGTCACGTCTGGCACAGTCAGCGGTAAAATACCAGTAAATACAGTAAAATAGCAAAATATGGGGGGCACTGTAGATTTTGGGTGTTGTGAATGTTTTTGCAAGCCAGCGTTGGCTGGTTGTGGCTCATGACACGAACTGGTGCGGGGCTCAGCCAGGCTCTGCCAGGGCTCTTCCCTGAGGGATGGTCTGTCTGCAAACACCTCAGCCAAATTGGCTTTGGGCAGCTTTGGGCAAGGACACCTGCTCCCACTACCCTCCTTCCTTAGAGGCAAGGATGGTTTCACTGCTTTGCCCAGTCTGCCTTTTTTCATTTTTTAAAAGCTGGAGTGTCCCCCTATTATTTGGCTTTAAAAAAATAAATGGATCCTTATTTTCTCTTAACCTTTGCCCGTGCATTATGCAGCATTAATCACTGTGTTTTTCCTCTCTGAACTAGTACAAGAGCTCCCAGGTACTCTGCTTGTACATGGAAGGAATAATAATAGTAATTACCAGCTCATCTGAGCGAGTTTGTCCTAATTTTGCCATTCCACCCGAAGGCAAAGGCCAAAAAAAAATGAGATTGAAAACCTTGCCTTTGTATCATACAAGGTGAGATCTAATCAAGGAAAACTCCAGCTTCTTTTTCATGCTTCTCAATAGAAAAACATGGTTTATTGTGAAGCATTTGGAGGTCATAAAAATGTAAAAGCTACAAATGTCACAAGCTTTAATTTTATTTGTTTGTGATAGGAGTTTTAGAGCCCATCAGACTCTTGGTTTCTAGCTTTTCTTTGTAATTATGGGGTTATACAGGAAGAAATTTTGGGGGGGGGGGGGTTTGTTGTTTGTGGTTTGGTTGTTTTTTTTAGTTGGTACTGTGTGTTGATCCTTTTAGGAAAATGCTGAATATCACAAGATGGCAGCAAATCATGAAGCTGCAATATTTTCTGTACAGGAACAGCCCCGTTCTGGATTCACAGATGTTTTCTTTACCCCCAAAAGCAAATTCAGAGCAGTAGAACCGACCTGTGGCTTGAATGCAGGAGTCCCTGCTAAAGAGCTGATGCCCAGGGAAGTTTGTGCCTGCAGCACTGTAGGAGGGGACCTTAATCCTTTTCACCTTGTGTGATACTAAAAAAATTGTGATATTAAAACAAAGAAAAGGAAAGAAATCCCCTTCCTGCCCTGAAGACAAAGAACGTTTTATGATCTCTCTGGCTACATCTGTATTCATCAAATGTGACATTTTCTGTCCCTGGGGATGAGTCATTCCTATCAGTTTACATGGTGAAATGCACAGTAGCAGCAGCTAAACTGCTTTTTGGAACCATTTTCTGGAGAGTCTTCAGCTGGTCTGCAACAAGGCCCCACAGTAGTGGTGCCCCAGCCCTTTTCAGCCCACCTGGTCCAGATTTCTCTTTGCCCTCATCACCCTTCAAAAGGCTTCTCCTTACAGGGGAGGCTGCTTTGGTGGTGAGACAGAGGAACAAGTCCAGATTTATTTTTTGACCCATAACCCAATTAATTTGACTTTTGAGTCAAAGATCTGTACTTCTCTTTCTGATGCCAGGTAATCGCCTCACAATGTAGCTTATCTGCTTCTGAAAGTGCCTGCACAGCTGTTTGATGTTCTCAAAAGTGCTGAGCTTGCACATCACACTAGGACAAACAAGCTTCTGCTGACTGCACCCAAAACCGTTGAACCACTGGCATGGCCTGCCCCATCAATAAGGGAGACTGCAAAGAAAACCAGCCCCTAGGAGGAGGAGCTCCAGGGAAGAGTCATTTCTGGAGACAGACCATTACCTGGAAGCCAGGGAGGCTGTGCTCAGGACTGCTCAGCTGAGGATCTGTCCCAGAAACCTAATCAGATGCATTATTGATAGAGTCCGGCAGGAACGTGTCCTTTTCAAGTCAACTGATTTTGCTGTGCAGCTGGACAGATGAACTAGAACTGTGAGATTTGGCAGTGAAGTTATGATGTACACCATTGGTCCTGTGAATGACCAGAAGTGTCCTCAATGCAGGTGGGATCTCCTGCACAGCAGAAATATCTCTGCAGCATTCATCCTGCATTTGGCTTTCCCTCCAGGACTTTCACTGGCAGCTCATGGTGGTTTAGGAATACCTCCAATATCCTCACCAAAGTCCTGCTCAGCCATTTCCAGCTGATGAAACACACTTTATCCCAACTCTCCCATCTAGTCTAGTGGGAGGTGTCCCTGCCCATTGCAGGGGGGTTGGAACTCCATGATCTTTAATGTCCCTTCCAACTCTAACCATTCTATGATTCTAACTTTTGATTGCCTGAAAGTTTTAGGTGCAGAAGGTGGAGTTGTTGGGAGCTCATCAGTGGAGGATGAAGGGGAGCTGGTGTGGGGGTCAATTCCAGGCATGTTTGATTTGCCTTTAGGTGAGAACTTCTGATACCACACCACAGGGACAGAGAAGGGCAGACAAAATAACAGAGGTGGATCCAGGTGCTGTTTCTGTGCATTAGCTCTAATGAAAGGATCAGAGGCACCCAATGCAGGGAAACCTTCTCCAGGAGAAGCAGGCACTGAGCTTGATGACACTTCGTGCGTGCTGAGGGCATCTGCACAGCTGGCCATGTATGCATAGGAAGTCTGAGATGTCTCTGCCCTTATGGTTGATGACACAAGTCATCTCTGCCAGTCACTTCTGCAGACTGCAGCCTCACAGCTCCTATATGTGAGTACCCTGGAAATGTCCCACCTTAAACGCATGTGTACATGTATGGATGTGCAATTGTCTTATTGACTCTTCCAGAGGTCCAACAAGTTTTCGGGGCTGATGGATATTCCCGAGTCCCTAATAAATGAAGAGTTTCCAACATTTCCTAACCAACAAAAAGGTATGATTGTTGTATGTTAATACTGAACAGGTCTCAAACACTCGATTTTATAAAAGAAAAGATCCACGGAATGGGAGCTGCAGGCAGCAGATTGCAGTGAAGACAATGTTAATGAGGTTTTGAGGAAATAGGACACTGAAGAACTCCACAAGAGAGCTTTTGAGGGCAAGGTGGAAAATAGTAGAAGATGCATATGTACATATGACTGAGAAGCTGCGGGTATCTGCTGAGCAGGAAGTCTGAAGAACAGTGAACCCGGAAGCATGTATTTGGGAAAAGAAAAAAGAGAAGACCAGCTGGAGGAGTAGAAAAAGGGTTAAGAAGATGAAGTAAGATGAAGTGAGCAGCAGGCCTCATTGGAAGAGAAGATAATACTCGGAGACCAGAGGCCAAAAAGGAAACAGAAGATGCACAGAAAAGGGTGAGAAATCACAGCCCAGCTAATGCAGAAACAAAAGAGAAAGGACCAGACATCCACACCAGTACCAGATGGAGCATTTGTGTGAATTGGATTTGAGAAAATGCCATTGGTTTGTCAACGGGAGAGATCCAAATAGAGACTAAGGTGCTGCCTGCTGGGAGCAAACACAGGGGTCGTGGCCATTACTAGGAGAGCCTGGGCAGAAAATGGCACACCTGGAGATGCCAGTTGCTTGAAAGAGAGTGGCCATGCTGAGTGACCATCCTGAGATGGGATGGATGCAGGCTAGAGAAATCAGTAAGTTCAGAACAAAGTGTTCAGTGGAGGCTCTGGAGGCTGGGTACCTCCCCAGACCTGTGTGAAGCACGGACCACCCAGGTCAGTTGTTCTGCAAAGTGCTGGCCAACAGCACCACGCTATTTTGAAAAGGAGGGGCCCAAGGAGCAACCAGAAGATCTTTCTGGGGCTGTTCTTCCTTCAGGTACTTGAAGCAACTGTGGTTGGTGCTTATTCCACCTCTTGTTCTTTTTTTTCTCTTTCTCTTCTCCTTTGGCAGCACAAGTCACTCCCTCGCACCCAGTGGGTTTCACCTTATTGCACTTGCTGATAGAAGTGGTTTCTTTGGTGTCCTTATTGGCCTCACCCTTGTCCTCCTTGCCTTCATAGAAATCAAGTGACTGGCACTAATCTGCACAGTAGTCACAACTGTCCTATGTATTTCATCAGGTACCTCTGGATATGGGGAACTTCTTTTCCTCTCTTTTATCACCTACACGAAAGGGGCATTTTTACTCTGAAGGAGGGTTTTTCTCATGTTGTGTGGGTTAGTTCCCATCCACCCTGACGAAACCCCAGCTCTGGTATTCCTCGGGGGGGGGTGGAAGTGGCAGCTGCAGCTCAACCACAGGCTGAGAGTGAGCACTCAACAGCCGAAGGTGCCAGACGGGTTTGTGCTGTGTGGCTGGGCCCTGGGAATCCTCGCCCTCTCCAAGGCACCACACGGTTTCTCAGGGGTGGAGGCAAACCCAAAACTCATCAATCCAGAGAGGAAAATTAATTAAATGGCGTAACTCAGGATGCAGTGGGCTGGGAAGCATCTTGGCCAGGTGCCATCATCTCCAGGTGGTTTCAGGGTATTGAAATTGTCTCATCAGTGGCAATGGAAGAGCCTGAATTGCTTCCCAGCCACTGTCTCTGCTCTAGGGGAGCATCCTGCTGTCACACCTCTCCCCTTGTGACCACAGTATTCATGCCCACCCATCACAGGGACACTGGACCTCACCCTGCCCCAGTACCTCCAGAGGCTACTGTGGGTGGAGGTAGCTCAGCACCTGAAGCATATGTGCTCAGTAACTCAGTGCTCTGAGTTATTTTTCTTTCTCTCAGGCAGCCATGGAAGGGCTCCCAGAGCACTATGATGCTGTGGGAGGGGTGTAGGGTCTCCAGCTCAAATGATCCAGCAGAGAAACTGGTGGTAGGAACCCTCCCATTTTCCAGGAAATACCTGAGGTTGGCAGCTGCTAGACGATCTGATGCTGCATTGGGGCTCAGACTCTTTCTGCTGCATGGCTCCTTGTGGATAATGGTCATGGTCCCAACCTCTCAAAGGTTGGAGCCACCTCGACCTGTGCCCTGGTTTCCTGATGCACCTCATGGAGAGATTGACAACTGAAGCCCAAAGACAATGTGATCCAAACTCTCCTCCCTGGGCTATGGGTGCATTGCACTCCACCTGAATTTGATGTGTACAATCTCTTCTTGACTCTTGTGCCAATGTAAATAGGGGACCAGGTGAATTCAGGCAAAGGGTGGATGCAGAGGAAGCAGCCAGATACATGTCTGCCTGCTCTGGAGGAAAAGGAATGGACATAGCAGGACTTTTACAGCTCTAACCTCACCTTTGGGCATCCTCAGCATAGCAATTTATGCAGCTGATACGGTTGTTTCTAATACCTACAGGTCCTGTGCAGACCTACACTGTGGGATGTTGTCTGGCAGAAGGGACGCACAATTCCCTTTGGTGGGGTTTTTTTTTTTCAGACCATTTTAGTGGCCTGAAATTTAGTTAGAACTAAAAGCAGGACCAAAATGGTTACAGAAAGGATCACATGGTATGTTCAGAGACAAATCAGATGTGAACTGTAGGAGGGACTGGCATCTCCTCCTAAAACACCTCCTGGTCAGATGGATCCAGAGTCACTGCAGTTGGCAGAGATTTCTACTTTGTCTCAAAGGAAAATTTCTGCCAGCATCAAATTAAGGTCAGGGGACAGAGCAGAGCAATGGCCTTGTTTCAGCCTGGCAAGGGAATCTGGAATCAGGACCGTGGGTACCGCAGTCACGTTTGCGCTGCACGGGGCAGGTGTCCTCGTTGTGCTGGTGCCTTTGGACAGTCTCCCATGTCAGAAGAGCTGGGGAACATTTTTGTGACTTGGAACTGTCACAAAAAATTTTGTCCTCGGAACTGTGTTACATGAGCTTTTCACACTTTGCATGAACTCTTTGGGGAGGGCAGGATTCAGGTGGTAGAGAGGGAGCAGTGAGACTCAATGAGCGAAGACTCTGAGCAAGGAGGGGTACTGTGATGGGGCAACCATTGCAGAAGGGACTGCAGGAGGTGCTGCTGAAGCTGGGATGATCCAAGCATCTCTCATCCACTCCTGCACAAAGTCAACCCCAGGGTGAGCCAAGGATATCCCAAAGGGGCATAGCGGCTCCTGAGAACACCATTCCCTGGATGATGACGACCCAGCTCAGAGTCAGGTTACCCCCATTTAAAATCATTTAACATTGTAATGATTTTGGCCATTAGCACCAGCAGCTAAGTTTCAGCTCCTGTAATTTTGTCCCATTAACAATTGGCTACAGGAATCCAGGCTGTGTCTCCCCCCAGCCACCCCACAGTGGGACCCACATCGGGTCCCTGCCACCTAACAGCCAGGCCTGTGACACTCACCTCACCTTCACTGCAAGGGAGCCATCTGCAGCCTGAGGTTTCCATCTGGACGGAAGCAGCTGCTCTGCCCTGTGGGCCAGGGCCTCTGATCTCTGTGGGCTGCCTGCTTACAAGAAAGATGAGAGTAAGTTGCAATCTGCAGAAAAGCTACAGCTCTTGGTCATAACACTGAGAAACAACCGTCGGCTGCAGCTTCCAACACGTCCCACGTTCATTGTCTGTGTTGCCTCTGTGCAGGCAGCTGAGCCTCACGCCCGTGCCTTACCATCTGCCTGATTTACCCATCACCCTGTGCTACTTGATGTATTTCCTTGCTGCCACTTCCATTAGGGTGTTAAGGACAGAATTAACTTGCTCAGGGCTTTCTCTTCCAAGAGCAGTCACCTCCAAGCCATTCTCTATCCTTGGGCTGACCTCGCCAATCCTTCAGACTCCTCCCAGAGGTCTCAGTCCTGCAGCAGACATGCCCAAAGCTCCCTAGGGTGAAGCTAACCGAGGACAAAACTGGGGCCAAAATACTACGGGGGTAGATTTGTGTATGATTCAGGCTCATGGCCATCTGAATTGTTTAGTGGTTTGTTTGTCAGAGAGTCTGCTGATTTGGGGTGATTCTCTGCAAGTTTCTGGCATGTAAGAGGTGGCAACAGATGAGTGCTGTTGGGGTCCAAACGGCACGGTGCCAATGTACCTGGGCCTGGCATGCTTGGATCTGGGCTGAGCCCTGCCTGAAACATCTCCCCAGCTACTTGTGTTCTTCCTAAACCACCCCGCACGATCCACGGCTCCTCCAGGAGATGGCAGCAGCAGATCTCGCATCCCACCGTGCAGCATTTCTATGGCAACGGGAGTGAAGCATCCCCCAGAGCTTGGAGGGCAACCACAAGGGTAGGGAAAGCCATTGCTTCCCAGCAAACAGCTCGTCTCCCTGGAAAGAGGGGACCTGCCACTTTGCTTCTTGCCCAGCATCACAGCAGAATAATTGAGGTGACAGCCAGGGTATTGCAGCTGAATTAGCCAAGGTTACTGAGTTTTCTTTTACTCTCTTTTTTTAGCAGGAGGGAAAAGCTATTGCAAAACTTGCACAGATCCTGGATGTACCAAGGAGGTAAAATGGCAGCATTGTCAGCAAAATGTTTACAGCAACATCAACAAAGTCGGCAAAGAGCAGCCAGAGCAGGGAACCATTCGTGAGCTTAGGTTCCTTCCCACTGCTCAGAAACATTTGATCTTCAACATTTAGAAAGCTGACTGCTCCCTCTCAGCTCCCTGCTTTCCAACGTCCTACCACCCAAACTAAGCTGCTTATCATATGTGGTATAATCCATCTTCAGGCTTGTGGCAGGAGCAGCAGTGGGAGCTAATTAGCATGCGCTAATATGCATGTTAACAAAATCTAGCTCCTACAGCCGGAAAATTGTTACGGTTGTTGCCATTTATTTGCACGCTGAATTTTTGCAATTAGGCACCATGTAATGTTGAGTCACTTCTGGGGACCTGGCCTTCCATCTGTGGCTAATGTCATTCACATGAGGGGTGAATTATGGGCAGGTCATGCAGCAGAGCTCTTAAGTCCCAACTCAGACCAGCTCTGAAAGGCTACGAGGAAGGGTTTATTGACATAAACGTGCTATTATTCCTTGGAGTCGTGGCATAGCTCAAAGAGTTGTTCAAGGAGAGCAAGGGAGATGTTTGGAAAGGGATTTGTAGTAAAATTTCAAGACTGCTTTGCTGTCTTACTACTTTACATTTGGCCACTCAATCTGATGCTCTCAAAGCTCCTTTTCAAATGCCTCTCTCAGCACTGGTGAGGATAAGCCACCAACTGTAACTTGTTCTCCACGTTGCTTGTAGACTTGTAAGCTGAGCCCTGGGGCGGTTCATCCTTCTTTCAACAGAGAGCAGGAGCTGGTCCTGTCCCCTGACTCCTTTCCAGTTGCTAGATCTTTCCCTTTCGGACTGTAGCTCCAGCAAGAGGTGCTGATTGTGGTGGTGTCACCCTGCTAGGACCTGACACAGCATAACCAGACATTTCTCTTGTGTTGTTCCAGCCCTGACTTTGGCTGATGAACTGCTGTGGTTTCAAGTCCCGGCTATGGACTGACACAGCAGATACTGCTCTGCAGAAAAAAAACACATCTTTGGACCATCAGGAACCTTAGCTATCTGCCAGGTAGCTCCTACTCTTGTATAGTTTCAGGTTTCTTCTCTATAAAGCTTACACCCACTTTTTATTTGAAAGTTTCCTGTTCAAGCATTGGGCAGACCCTGTCTTATTTCATTTTATAATTTTAACAGCTTGGATGGACTTTCTCTGGAGCAGCTTTTCTCTGCTCAACAGTGTGTGATGTGTGCTGTCCCAGGACACATCCCTAAGGGATGGAGAGCCACAAGCTAAATGGGCTGACAAGGTGGCAGGGCCTTCAGGATCTTCACAGGGCAGGGACCTCAGCAGCTAGTGCCCAGCTCCACAGGATCCAGGCAAAGTGAGCAGGAAAGGCCCATGGATAACAGCTATGCTCAACCAAGAGGCCAGATCATCAGGCAAGTTGGTGGTGATGAAGCAGGTCTGAGGCCAAGCCATGAAGTCAACCTTCAGGTCAGGGTCAAAGGGTCCATGGCCAAGCATGGTCACGGCTATGGCTGAGCTGGAGACCAGCTCTGGGCTGAGCTGAAATGTGAGGGTACTTACCAAACACAGCTCTTTGGAAAATGGTCCTCATCATCCATGGGACCCATTGACCCCGTGGAAAACATTGTGTCATACTCTGTCATGGGGAATGGATGAGCTAAGAACTGAAGCCAGTTCCCACACCTCTGTCCAACTGCAGGAGCACATCTTATCTCAGAGACCTCATGAAATGGTAGGCACCTGGCACAGGCCAAATCTCCTGGTCTATCTGATCGTTCCCCAGAGATGCTGCAAGTTTTCATTCTTTTTCCTTTCCTAATTTTCCCTGCTGTAATTGTTTGCCTGGCTGGCAGAAAGGATTCACACTGAGTTAGCAGAAGTTTATTCACATACGCAGGCGTCCCAGAGAACTGCCACTCACCAGCATACCAATATGTTTTGGGTAAATATAAAGCTCAAATGCAAAGTAAACTGCTTATGCAGATAGCAGAAAGCACCAGCAGTGTTTGCAAAGTATGTTGATATCCTCTGCTGGAAGGATGCTTGTGAGAGGAAAAGTAATAGTCCACACTGCTCTACAAAGCAGTGCGAGGAATGACCAGTGGCTGAGCTTTGTTTCTAGGCTATGATGAGCTGCACAGCCAACCTCCAGGTCAGCCCAACTACTTCCAAGAAACAAGGTCCTGTTCTTGAAACCCAGGCATTACTCCACCCAAGAGATAACCCCAGCCTTTCGGAGCAAAGAGAGCCTTGAACATTGGAAGTGTTGTTGAAGCATTCCCTCAGCCTGTTGGGTCTTTTCTTTGTGTGAAAGAGTAGAAAAGGAAAACTGTCAATATAGAAACACACACCTAAAAGTGTCATGAAGTTCTGTAATGAGAATGGGGTGGACCATTCCTACATTTCATGTACCAAGGGATCATCTGTAGCATCGACCAAGGGCTCTGTTCCTTGTAGACCATGGGAACTAGGGTTCACCACCAACTTACACTTCTCAAACCTTCCTTCCAAGTCCAGACCCCAGTCTAGTCCAGACACTGATCTCAGACACAGCAGAAAATTGCAATCAAGGCAGACAGACCCTTTCCAGAGGACTTTACTCATGCAAGAAGTTCTTTCACTCCCTCAGCCAGTTGACAAAGTTATCTGCAGCTTAATAGGGAATATCAGATTTTGAGTTTAATGGCATCCATACAGAGCTAAGGCCAGAGGAAGGAGCACAATGAGTTTTAATTCCTCTGCAGGACTTCATGCTGGCTACTAGAAACCAGATCCCTCCACTCCAACTCTGGGTGTTGAGGCTAGCATGTTCTTAAGATGCATATATACCTTATGTGAGGAAAAAAACTGCAGAGTTGAGTAGCTGCAGCCCGGCTCCCATGGCTCTTTCCTCTGCCAACAGCTCATAGCTTTAAATAGAGACTATAGAAACTTTCTGTAGAAAGATACAGAGGATAGGACCTTGAAAAATTATGATCCATCAGGATAGGAATGCCAGCACAAAGTTTAAGACATCCCTCAAGTAGAGGAGGGATCCTTCAATGTGTTTGGCCACTGGCCAAGATGGGATACCAGCAGGGCAGATCTGAGGGAGACCAAGGGGGAAAGAGGACGACCTCAGAAGAAACCAGGCACATTCAAAATGAAGGCTGTGCTGGAGTCTGTAATCGTCTCTGCTTTACTCTTCTTCCCTCTCCACCTTCCCAGGAGAGTGTCTGGGTTTGTTAGCAGCTGGGAAAACATTTTGGCCCAGATTCAGGCAGCCTATTAAGAGTCGCAGTCCCAGCAGGAGCTGGAGAATCCTTAAGGCTGCGTGGATCAGCAAGCCGGAGCTGGCACTGGGGAAAGGTCAGGTAGTCCCGGCAGGGCCAGGGAAGCACTGGGGTCTTCCCAGCAAAAAGGAGGTGGTTAGCCCATCTCCCCATCCGGCTTTGTCCCCCCCAGCACTGCCAGCTGCTGTCACACAGTCTCCTTAGGTTTGCAGGAGACGTGAGCTCACTTGCTGAGATTAGCCAAACAAAACAAGCTGTGTAAGACTATTCCCAGCTTCGCTTTGACATTTGCCAGAGGAGATTTCAAGCGCGAGAGAGATTTCAAGCTGTCTCCCCGCTGCACCGCAAAATGCAAATCCATGGCAATGCAACATCCCCATCCTCTGGTCCCCTGCCCCAGGAGGCATCCCCACCTGCATCCCCTCCTTCAGTGGCACCTGAACTGGTTGTCATAGAAACCAGCGGTCTGATGGCCTCCCCATGTCCTGCGTGCCAGGGTATGATGCTCTGCTCCTCCGGCAGCGGCTATTTGCAGTCTGAGGGACTCGGGGCGGCTGCGGTTTCCCCGTGCATCTGGGAAGGGAGCAGCCCACGTGGCCGGGAGCGTGCTCCCAGCTGGTGATGCTGCTATAATTAACTGGAAGTGAGGGCATATTAGGGTCACGGTGAACCCCCCGAGTATTTCGCCGGCCGCAGGATGCTGTCGTTTGATCGGGCTGCAGCAGTTCCCGTCTCTGCCCAATTGAGATGGGCTTATTCTCATCTGCATATTTTGGAAGCCGGTGGCGATATGAATGAACAGAGCCAGCTGCAAAGCCTGCTGAATATTTCAGGGAAGCCTTTCATTCAAAAAAAGAGAAAGAATCCACCCCCTCCACCCCCCAAATGTCAAAATATGTAGGGCTTTTTTTAATAAAGCCGCAGAGGATATTGACTACAATTAATTTTAGGATGGGGTGATGCTGTTGGACAAAACCCCATAGCTTCATGTTTCTTTTATGACAATTTTGGTTTTGAACCTAAATTGTTTTTCTGGGAAACCTTGTTCTGCTGTGATTATAACCATGAAGATGAGGCCAAGGAGCCTGTTGCAAGACAGCAATCACCCCTCACTCAGCACCTCAGCTTTTCTTCCTCATCCCCAGCCAAGGCCCCAGGGAAAGGTTGTGCTCAGGGCACCCGACCCTGGCTGTGGCCAGGCATCAATGCCATGGAGAGCAAAACCTTTTTTCCTTATGGAACCAGGCTAAAAATAACTGAAAGAAAAAACTGTCTTCAGCCAGCAGCTAAACAACCCCTGAACAACTTCACTCTTTGGTTTGTGGCAGGGAACCAGGGTCCAGCAACACCCAGGGCATGAACAAATGAGCTCCCAGAACTTCTCCTGGCTGCCTAGGTGTGGTGGAATGGAATGGGAAGAAAAGAAGATGAGTAAGGTTGTGCATGAAAGGCATGGAAATGAGGCCAGGAGAAGTGTTAGATGTCCCAGCAGATTTCATGGTCTGGCAGCACCATCCCTGGTGCTACCCTGTTTCAGCCACCCCATTGAGGGTGGTTTTGGCCCTGCAGGCAAGGATGGATAGGTACTTTCCTTTTCCTCCATCCGCCGAACCTTCGTAGGCCACTAACCAGACAAGTGTTTTCTCCCAAACACGAGCTGCTAATCAGACAGCATGTTGTGTCTAATTAGGACTCATGACAAAGTGAATCAGCCTTCCCCCACCCCTGACGGTAGGACTATGATTTCATCCAAGGCCAGGTGTTAGCAGATGGGTGCCAGCTACACACACAGAGAGCCAAGCTCCTCTTAGCATTAACAAAAACCCTCCTCAACAGGCTCTTAGAAGGATGAAAACCAGCCACAGGAGCATCTACTCCTCAACCTGCCTGCCTGGACCCTCTCCCCTATTTCCTCTCACCATCCAAGAGCTGAATGCTGCTACTTGACTCACTCCTCTGAGGTCCTTTTTTGGGAGGATAGGTCTGTGTTCCACAAAGCAGGACCTGATTCCCACTCCTGATCCTTCCTCCATCCAGGAAACAAAAGGCAGGAGCCATTTGACTCATCCCCACCAGGCACTGAGGCCAAGAACATACATGGGAGCATCCAGAAGGTCATGAGAAACTTCCCCGTGAAAACAGGATCAGTAACAAAGCAGAAAAAGAGGGTGAGGAATGAGACCATATTTCAGGGGGCACTCCAAAGCAGCTGATGGCTTGGAAATGAAACAGATCTGGATGTCTTCAAGGGGCCTGGGGCACTGCAGAGGAGGCAGAGATCTACTCTTGTCAAATGAGCTGAAGCTTATACTTAACCAAAAGTGTATCAACGGTAGTTTTTTGACAGTATTACTCCATTTTTTCTCAGGGGTGATGCACCCTGGGAGTGGATGGGAAAGAGTAGCTCAATCAGGAGTTTTATAACTTTGGATGAGTATTCTATTTCCAGACTTTCAGGGAAAAAATTATGTCCATTCCCTCCACCCAGCAAGCAGGCAGGTGACAGTTTATCAGCCTCTTCCAAAAAGGCACTCCCACGCAGAGAGTGGACGTGACAGCAGCATGGATACAACTCATCTTCTCCATGGGAAGAAAACAGCAGTTTGAGGACATTAGCATTAGCAACTGATAGAAGTTGGGCAGCATTATGTGACAAGACAGGAACAGGCACTGAAGGCAAAGTGACCACCTGGAGAACACAATTAGCCTAGCAGGTCTTTTAGTATCATCAACGGATATTATTCTTTTACTTATCCCATTGCTAAGGAAAAATTTGTTCTGCTGGTTCTTGGGCATGGATGGATGATCCCTTGGGAGCAAAAGTTGTCCAGGCAGGTGGTGAGGTGGTCAGAGGTGTCCCCTCCTCCATACAGACCGCCAGCAGTAACGGGAAGTCTTAGTCAGCTTCAGGACACAAACCTTCCTGTTTAGCTGGAGAAGTGGAAATCATTCTTCATGGCCTAGTCTGAATGAGTTTTTTTTGGCTCTGCTTTAATGAAATACTGAAACTCCATGTGGAAAACAAATGTCTCCTTCCAAATATTTATTATTCTTCTTGTGGAGCAAACTCCATCATTTCCATCAAAGCTATTTTTGCAGATTTTTCAGTGCACACTGAGTATATGTCTGCTCTACTCTGGATCAGGGGAAACTGAGGCACAGAGTGGAGCATGTCAGGATGTGACAAATACTTATATTGACATCATGACACACACTGAGATTGTTACAAAGCAGAAATTAAGATAACCCCTCACATCTAAAACTTTGCAATTGATTTTCTGTCCTCATGGCTCTATAGGCTTTCTACTGACCATGCATGGTCAAGTCTCTGCTCTCCACCTCCTATAAAAGGTGCTGGCTGCTTGATTTCTTAATGTCAGACCTCCTAGAGTTGTGTTTCCCTTTTAGGAAGAAAGGCTCCTGGGCCAGAGGGCAAAACAAAACTCCATATCTCATCTCTTATTAATAATTGACCATTCTCTAAATGCGAAGCACCACTTGCAGCCCAGGGGTGGGGCCAGCACAAGGAAGCCAGAAGTTTTTTGCTGGTCCAGCTGTGCTGGGTTTCCACACAGATGTCCTTACCCATCTCCAACTCTCTTCTATTTATGGGTGTCAGTGCGAGGCATGCGATCCAAATGAAGTCAGGACTTCAGCTTATTGCTGTTCTTCTTCGCTGGCCAAATCAAGCAGTGGTGTGATGCAACAGTCGTGGCTGAGGGTTGCACAAACTTTCCAGCCAAAGGAATCAATCTTTTAAATACAAGTACAGGAAAAAAAGCAGTAAGCACAGACAGCAGGCTCAGGGCGTCTTTCTTGGAGCGGGTGTCTGCGAGACGGGCTGCAGCACATGTTGTTCTGGCTCCCTTCGGTGAACTTTGCTAATATCACATCTGTATTTGCTGTGGATGTGCTTGAGTTGACCTGCTGCTTCTCTCCAGGCTCCAGCCTCAGAGGATCTGGTACCTCGTGGGTGCATTGCTGAGGAGGGACAGTCCTGCCCCAAGCCCTGCAACCAGCCTCTGGGATGACCTTGAGCTAGTCCTCTTCCAGGACTGTCTCTCTATTCCTCCTCGAGATCTGGCAGATCCATGGGTAATGCTCTTGCCTTAGAGCAGCAGGTGAGAATCACCCAGGTGGGCAGAATCCTGGACACATGAGTTGGGAAGATCCTGAGGGAACTTTAATCAAAAAAGTGTTCACATCTCAATGTAGCAGATAGATATTGACCTTCTGTGTACTACAACACAGGAGTGGACAAACTGGGGCAGACCGATGTCCTGGTCATCTTATAGACCATTCATCCTGTGGCCCAGGGAAGAGGAGAGAAAAGAATAATCAAGCAACTGTGGAGCAATTCCCTCCCAGCCTCCAATAATTCCAATTCAAACACCTTCTAAGGCAAAGGTGGGATCTTTGGCTGGAAGAGCCTTTTTGGGATCCATGTGAATTTTTTGTATTTGCAACATCCTGCAGCAACAATTCCCCAGTTTATCTGTACACATGATGGTAAGCAGTTCCCTTTTCTGTCCGAACCTGCCCTACACCAGTGTTACTTGCTGGTTCATTTGACACCTAGCTGTGATTTTCTGATAGAGGGGCCAGTGAAGAGGTGTTCCTTGCCCACTCTCCAGCCACTCTTAATTTTGCAGCTCCATTCAAATCTTCCTTTGCTATCCCTCCTGCAGGAGCTATCACCTATGTTTGAACCTGCTTTCGCTCCTCTCTGAATCTTCCCCCAAAGTTCTTAACGAGATGTGATAAGGATCAACCAAAAGACCATCCATGTGTTTTCGGGGTGGTGGAAGACCCTGGGGAGCAGGCAGCAGCCAGCTGACACTTCAGCGACTCTCTGATCCCTTATATAACCACTGACACTGTTTGTTTTTCCTTCCTGACTTTCTCCTGTGTGCTGCTCCCGCGTTCGCTGCTCCTAAAGCCGCTTATAATCATGCTAAACCCCCAGCTTAGGCAAACGCTGCTCTGGGTCCTGGATGACTCACTGAGCCATTTTCTTCACTCCCCTTGCAAGAAGAAGCCTCCTCCTCCTTCCCTCTATTAGCCCAGAAAGATGTGGCTGGCTCCAGCACCCCCTTCTCCATGTTCACACCCACCAGCTCCAATGCTGAAGGGCTTTTTTTTCCCTCTTGCTAGGTCCAGTTTCAGTGTTTGTGTGCCTTCTCCCCTGCTTGGTGAGTCTGATTTGTGACTTGCTGTCCATGAGATGGCTTCAAATGGTTGGACAAGGTGTTGCTCATCCTCATAAAAGCCAGCCTGCAAAAGTCAAAAGCCCAAACATACAGACAGAAGCGTGTGGCAGCTCAGGCTGAGTGTGAAAATGGGCACAGAGGAGACAGTGATGAAGTCCTTTACAAGGTAACGGCTCTTTTGTAATATATAGCACCCAAATATTCTCATCTTGCAAGTGTTAATTTGACAAACAATGATGTAGGTTGTTCTTGTACAATGTTGTCCTCCTAAACCTCTGTTGTGTTATGTGTGTGCATACACACTGAACAGATGCAAACACACATCAAGTACTGAATTTTCCGTTGAAATCCCCACACCCTAACATATACACACACACACACACACACCACACACACACACACACTTGTTGCTCATGATTTGCTCTTGCTGAGCCAGGTAAGGAGTTTTGGGGTCTTGCTGGAACCTCTTCACTTCTCAGGATGAATCTGTAGCCCCGGCAGAAGACTATCCTGCTGGTTTTGATTGATGCCTGTGGCTTCCAGTAAAGCAAATGAATTTCCATGTGCCCTGGGGAAAAAGAAGTATCTGGACTCTGCATCTACTTCAGAAGGGCTCAACATATTTGCTGTTGGGAAAATATTTCACATCCAGGCTACACCAGTTAAATTAACAGTGCCTCGCACTCCTCTTCATGGACCTGGGGAAATGGGTGCATTGGTAAGGCTTTGCACACCCTTGTGGTGGTTCAGGTTGATCCCTGCATCTGGAAACACTGTACCAGCAGCTGCCTGAGTCTTTCCATGTACAGTGTCTCCCTCTTTGACAAGGCATGAGGTGAACCAAGGGGAGCTCCAGGATCTCAGGCCAAGGCAAATGAATCTGTCAAAGGAAATTTTAAAAGGGTTTTGTGATCTTTGTGACGTCTGGAATGTTGCAAGGAAACACAGGACCTCTCATGGGCATTTGGCAATCTATTTTACTCCTGACACAGGCACAGCCCCGTGGTGGGCTGAAACAGGACATTTTTAATGCCATAAACTGTGCTGCAGCCTCTCCAGCCCAGTTTCTGACCCTTGTTCCCCTGGACAAGTCTCATAGCAGTGGCTCCAAGGGCTCAGCTTGGAGGCAGCTTTTCCTTTTGTGATGCTAAACATCTAGGAAGGAATAATCAAATTATATCCACACAATTACATGATTGAGTGCATGAAGCATCCCATAGAGATTTGTCCCTTGTCCCTTTGCGACGGCCACTGGATCACTCAGACCAGCAAAACACCCCTCTGTGTTTTGAACAGGGAAATGGGAGGACTGGTTTGGTCACCTCTGGCTGCCTTTCTGGTGTGCTATGAATCTGCTCACCTAGTTCTCACCAGCCGTAGCATGATGGTGATGTCTTTTCCAGGTCCTTCACTTCTTGCTGCTGTGGTTTTTAGGTGCTGCACCCCATCCTGAGCCTTATGCCCCAGTCCATGTTGTAGCTCAAGCAAGGGATAGTCTTTCTCCTCTCCCATAGGGAGGGTGGTCCTTCCATGCAACCCCTGTACTGGTGCACAAGTAGGAAACAGATGCTTCCCTGCACAGCTCCCGCTGGAGCAAGTGGCTCCTGGGGCTTACGCAATTGGTGGATGAATCAGCAGCACATCTGGGCACCTGATGAGGCTGCACAGTCACATTTTCCCCTCCATCCCATGCCGGTGAGCTCTTAAGCCCCAGGAAGGCAGCGGGCCAGCCCAGCCTGGCTGCTTGGCCGAGAAGAGGGAGGGAGAGGAAACTGGGTCGGCTTGCCTTGCAGGGGAAATATTAAGTACTCCCATCAAAAACTAGGTCATGTCCCTTGCCCTGTGTCTTCTTGATCCAGGAATGAGAAATCAGGTCTGTTTTCTGCAGTGCTTTCAGGTCCCCCCTGGACCTGAACTTAGGTATGAAGTAGAGACATGGAGTCTCCCTTCTTTCTCCTTCTGGCTCCAGGCTTCGAAGCAGAGGGTTGCTCCTGAGCTCAGCCCCATGACACAGAGCTCGGAGTCCTGTGAGGCTGGCTTTCATGGAGTCAAGTCAAACCCATGGCAGCAGAGCGTGTGACAGGCAACAACACATTTTTCTCAAGCACAGGGCAAACAGAAGGAGTCATGAAGTAGGGTATGGAAAAAGTCAGACTGGAGATGGAGGAGAGGCTGGGGATGAAGAAAGGATGGCCTTGCTTGAGTTTGAGCCATAAAGAGGTGAAGCCAGGCACCGTTCACCATCAGCTATTGGGTATATCTCCTCCAGCCCATCACCCAAATCTGCAAGTCACATTAGTCCTAGTCCCAGAGATGCTCCTGCCCTCCAATAGCACGCCATCTAAGGTATGAGTCATCATCAGCATGGGAGCAGGGGCATTTTTCTATCCCTGACTCAGCAGGTCCCATTTAACACCTCCTCCATCACACCCCAGATCTCTGGGACCCCTCAAATGGCCTTATTCTAAGCTGGAGGGCTGGCCGTGGGGAGCTGGGTGCTGACTGGCACCACAGGAGCAGATCCCCTGGGTGACATCGGCTTGGCCCCAACACCATGGGAGGGGGAGTGGCTGGCGGGGGGCTACCATCTCCCTGCTCCACATGGTCAAGTGTCGCTCCACATCACCATCACCCTGCACAGCAAAGGAATCAGCCACAAGCAGACAGGACTGGAGGCAGGAGAGGCGGTGCAGGGAGAGCATCCCTTCCCCCACCACCCTGCTCCTTCCCCTGGTGCTTTTCCTCAGCTGAAATTCAGACCTGTCCCAGGATGCAAAAAGAAAGGCTAACAGGGGAGGGGGAAGGAAGGCGTTCGTCAGCCGAAACAAAGCCGGGGGCTGCTCCTCAGTTAGCAATTCCCCTCCTAGGGTATGTCATTTCCTCTCCTGCCCCCTCGCTTCCCCTCTGAAAGAATCAGGAGACCAGCCTGTAAAATCATGAGATCTCACCCAGAAGGAAAAAAGAGCACATGGATCCTGCACTGTCACAGCACAACCAGCCCCTTCTGCAGCAAACCCCCACTTTTCTGCCAAAAAAAAAGGAAGCTGGGGCAGGCTGGGGAAATGTCGCTGCTAAGGGAGAGCTGGTTTCTTTGGGCTGTGCATCTTACAGGTGAATATCTCATCCTTCCCTCTACCAAGAGGCATCAGCGAGCCCAAATTAAGCCCTCCAACCTTCCCCAGCAGGATTTGGCCCCTGTGAACAGAGGCTGCCCTGTGCATCCTTCACCTTCAGTCATATCCTGGGTCCACCATGTCCATGCTTGATGAGGGGAAGGGGACACCAGTGATGAATAATTAATGGTTGATCCAAGCCAAATCTCAGCCACCTCCATCCTCTCCCTCAAACTGGGTTCTGGGAAGGGAAAGGAAGCAGAGAAGGAGGAGATTTTCTCCAGCCAACCTAGGTCATGGGCTGTCCCAATTTTTCAGTGTATAGCAGCTGATACCATTTCCATATTATTATCTTTGAAGTGTTACACTCAAAATCTAGTGTCAGGCAAAAAGAGAGCAGACCTTATGCTCCCTTAAGAGGGCAGGGAGTTAAGCGCTAGTCTCATTAAGAATAAAGCAAGTAATTGTTGTTAGCCTTGTTGAATGAGACCAACATGTAGTGTCCAAATTATTCAATTACTGCTAATTCCCACTAATAATGCAATTATGACTGTTATACATAGACTTCTGACCATCTCTGGTGCCATGTCCACTCCTCCTGAGAGTTGTCATGGCAAGTTACCAGCACCCCATGTTTTTTGCTGAGGATTCTGAGGATGGGAGTGTTGCCCTGGTTGGTGTTGGGGGGTCTCTGGTGCTATTTTCACACCTCATGAAGGAAACTGCTGCTGGCATTTCTGTCTTGCTGGTTTGCAGATCAGGTTATGCAAGCATGTCTTATATTTTTTAGTCCTTTATTGACTGCTAGAATGTTTTTAGGGCAAAACCACGCCATTGCAAAAAGCCTGGCTAAAGGTAGATGCTCATCACCCGACCACTGGGCAGATTGGCTGTCACAGCCAGCAACGCTCATCTGACCATTGGGCAACACACTGTTACAGCTAAAACTGGCTAAAAAAAGCTCAGGCCAGCACAAGTCTGCCAAGGCCTCACAAGACCTTAGCCCGTGTCTTGCTAAGTTAAATAAAGCCCGTGACCTAAAGGCAATGGCCATACCTTATATTATGCGCTACCAGCCCATAAAAGTGGTGTTGAAAAGCTATATCCCTGAGGCCTCCCTGGAGTAATGCTTGCACCTACATGTGGCATCAGCAGAGCCAGCTACACCCAGCCTCAGTGGAGCTGGGACCGATCACAGGTTGTCCTCTCCTGCATGGAGCAGCCCCAACAGGCTGCAGAGCTGACGCAGAGGTGGCCTGTGTGATGCCCAGGGAAGAGCAGCATCTCTTCAGGTCCCGCATCCTTTCACATCTGCAGTGCCCTTGGGTCCATCCCACCCTCCATGTTCCCCAACCAGTAAGAAGCTGCTCTCAGAGCCACTAAACTTCTGCATTTCTCCTGACCTCAAAGTGATACAGGTAACAAAACAGTATTATTTACAGTGCTGTTACAGGATTTTTTCTAGCTGACCCCCTGTCTGTGCCAAGCATGAACACTAAACAACAGAGCTCTGGGTTTCTTTCTTTTTCAACTCCCTTTGATTATTATTAGTGGTATTCCTTTAATTAATGTCACAAAATCTTTTGCACAGTGGGTAAATGCCCACCCATTTTCTAGTTAACAGAGCTCAGATGTGATGTGTGCCCTCAGACATCACTGCCTAAGAAGAGCCTCGGGCTACTGGTTCACAGGACGGCCAGAGCAGGGGTGGCTGGGGAGAAAGAACAGGAAGGCTTGTTCTCAGAGATGGGTTGGAGGAGGATAAAACATTGCACGTAGTGTGAGCTAATGGCAAGAAGAGATTTTTTTTTTGAGCTTGTCAGTAGGAAGCATATGGCTGCTGCTGAGCTCTCAGGCTTATTTAGGATTTAGTGCCTATTTGATCTATTTTAATCCAGATGTTCAGCTCATCATATAATGAGATCCCACCAGAGGAACCATAGTGTGATGCCTCCCAGACAGATGAGCCCCCCAAAATGTACAGAGGAGAAGGAGCAGCTTCATCAAGGCCATGCATGGCTGAGTATCCTGTGACAGTGAAGGTGAGAACCGCTGAGCTCAGGGAGCTCGTGGCTTTCCACCAGGGTGAGACCAACACACTGGTATTGAAAGTCCAGTTATCTTCCCAGGTCCTTCTGGAATCCTACCCAAGCAGTTTCTAAAATCTGAAACTTTTATCTTAAAACACAGAAATTTTGAAGGGTTTCACCAAAGTTTGGATGTGCTTCTCTCTGGTCTCCTTTTTCTTGTGTCAGTGAGTCTTCTGTCCAGATAGAGGCACCAGTCTTATTTCAGTGCAGCAACTGGTACCCACCATTCTCCTGCCTCCTCCATCACTTTGTTACAGGCATGGGAGGGAGGGTGGGAAGCACCAGCATTGCAACCCTGGAGCTGTGATCCAACATGGAGAATGCATCCATTGCTGTACACCACGGGTAGTCCAGGATCTCCCATCCTCAGGCTCACACTAGGATCACTGGGCCATACTTGGAGTGCTGGGGTGAAAAGGCGGGGTCTGTTGGAGATCACCTCACCTGAATTTAGAACTATCTCAGCTCCCACTGTAGCCTAGAGAGATGGAGGGGAGCCTAGAGCTGGAGTCAGTTGCCTGTTCATATTGCCATGTGAGAAGCCCTGCTAAAGCACTGTCCTGGAGAAATGATGGTTATTTTGGAACACTAAATTTCTCCAGAAGCTGATAAAAATGCATTGCTTCCTACTGGGGCAACTCCAAAATCTCACTGTCATCACTGCAAGATTTATGTTGAGATTTGAAAGTTTATCAAGATTAGAAAAGTCTTTTTCCAGGTGAAACACTGATTCTGGCTGGGTCTTAGGCTGAATCAGTGAGCCAGAGAGCACATGAAACTGACCCAAGGTGGTGACCTGGGGCAAGAGCTGCATGCATTTACAGTTGGCACTGGACCAAGGGAAGATGGAGACGATGAATGTGTCCTGCCTCCAGCCCTCTGTCTTGCCATCTGCTTTCTGTTGCGCTGCCTCTTCTTGGGCTTCACCTCCCAGCCTCCTTGTGAGGACAAATTGTACTGAAATAGCTGAATACTTCCTTTGACAGTGCCAGCATTCGGCATCCAGCCCTCCATCCGCTGCAAGAAAGCACATCAGGCATCTTCCCACAGCAGTCACTGCACCTTTTATAGGATATCTTTAATGAGGAGGTACACAGAAATGGAGGTGGCTTCAGAGGATTTGGTATGGGGAAGCAACAAAGCTACCCAGAGCTCTGAAGGGTTGTGCCAGCCAGCCCTTTGCTGCATAAAAACAGCCTTGGTCCTTCAAGACATCCCACACTGATGCCAGGAGTCTGGCTTCCCCTGGGGGTTATGCCCCAGCACTGGCCACCGCTTTTGAGGTGAAGGAGCTGCACCTCAAGCATGGAGGTGGCTAGTTTTAGTAGATCTTTGCAAACAAATAACCCAAAGTATTTCCAGCAGATGTAGTCTGGCCATAGCATCTATCAGTTTTAATTGTGCTGCTTTCCAAGCTCATCTAGGGCACTTAACAGTTTCATCACATGAAAAATCTCAGAGACGGGTTTTCTTCTGCATTCAAGAGTCATGATGGCATTCATCAGTTTTCATAGTGAGGTGGGAAGCACAGTTCACATGTGATCACAGTCAAGGAAAATTTAAGACAGTGCCATCATCCCATGTGTCTGGTATCCTGCAATTTTCCTACCTGAAGCTTTCTCCCCTCTCTTCCTCCTCACTACACAGTAACTGAACTCTCCACGAATCTTTCTGAGCACAGGGCTCTTAAAAAAACCCTGCATATCTTGACATTTAATTAAAGGGATGCAAGTGGTTCATTGGGGATGCAGAGTGCACAGCACCAGGCCAGGAGAGCCATTAGCTGGGTGCCCTTGACAGAGTCTCAAAAAGTGGGTGGGCACGGGGAGGGGGGGAGGATGGGAAATCCACTTCAGTTAAGATGCTGAGGCATGAAAGCCCTCCTGACCTCATTGCTCCATGCACTAATGGCTCTGGTTTTTTCCCCCCTCTAGCCAGGCTGGCTCCTGGGAGGTTTACCCAGGGCACATCACAGAGCCCCCTTGCAGGGAGAGGCCGGAGGAGAGGATGGAGGACAGGCAGGCGCTGTGTCAGCAGGGAAGGCAGCAGGCACAGCAGGGAGCCTGCAGGCCAGGCTGAGCAGTGCTTTTTGGTGGTGCTGCTGTCCGTAGAACCCAGGCGATGAACACAGGAATGGCCACCCAACTATTCCATGGCTGATTTTGCATCAGGGCACATGTTTTCAGGGCAAACACTGCAAATGAGGGAGGGTTTCTTTCCCTTCTGTCACCTCCTGCAGGTAACCTCAGGAAAAGCACCTCTACTCTCGGATGGGAAGAAGAGGCTGGAACAAACTAGCCCACTGAGTGAATGTATTTTCAAGGCTTTCTTACTGGGTTCAAGAGAGCCTGGTAGGGCAAGGCTGGCAGGTCCTTCAGCATTCTTCCTCTGTCTCCTAGAGCTGCAAGGCTGAGAGGAGAATGGAGGAGCACATCCAGTCATCGAGCTAGTGCACTGTAACTGCCTCATCCCTCTGGCAGCAAAATTCCCCATTTCTGCATGAACTGGGATGGATTTTGCAGGTATCAGAGTGTGCATGGGTGAGGGAGAAACAAGGGCAAGAAATGGCCATTATCTTCTGAGCTGTTTCAAAAATGATGTTGTTTGTGAAAATCCATGTGTTTAAAGTGGGCTCCTGGTCCAACAGCCCCTAGTCGTGCTGCAGCACATCTTTTGGCCCTGCTGGGCCTGTGTTTATATAATGGCCACTTGGCCTTTCCTGCTCCAGCCCAGCTAGCAGACACCCACTGGGATGCTGAGAGGAGCTGCAGCTTGCTGGGATGGGAAAGTGCGCTTGAGCTCCAACAAGACAAATCAAACTCTCAGAGGAAGGTCTCAGTCCCTGCAATAATGAGTTCAAAGAGTTCCATTCCCTGTGCAAGCACAGGCTTTCACCAAAGCTTCCCCACTGCTCCGATGCAGTCAGATGTGGTTGACCCCAGGACGCAGCTGAGCCTAGGACCCCAAAACCTTTGAGATGTTGGCCACGTATCTCCAACCACACATTAGAATGCCTGGCACCCCACAGCAGCAGGACCCCCTGAGATACCCAGCATTGTTTACTCTGCGTCCTCCTCCAGGACAAGGAAGAGATGCCCTTGCTGAGTCCTCCCCTGTGTTAACGAGCAGGGAAATGCCCTTCGCTACAGGAGATCTATTCACCTTAATTACTGCAGACAGAGCCTTCCCCAGAGCAGGGGATGTTTAACGGAGGCAGAAATGGAGAAGGAAAGAGATAGATTATCCCATGCTGATTCGCATCGCTGTCAGGTGCTGCCCGTGGCTGGAGGTAAGAGCAGTGTGAAAGGAATGGTTTCAGTGCCCGGATCACCATTAATCCCAAGGATCATTGGTGTTTCAGACTGCATCCACATGTCTGACCCTCTCCAGACCATCCCTCCCTTTAGCTTTTCCCCACATTTTCCTCACCCACCCTGGCAGACGATGATCAGGGTATATGCAAATTTCTGGGCACATTTGAAATCTTGGGTAATCCTTCAAAGGACACAGTTTCTCAGGAATTGCCGGTGTTTGCCATCAGCGACCTGCTGTGGGCTTGTCTCTGATTTGGCCAAGGTCAGAAAAGGTGACACTAGAAGTAGGATCCTGCTGGATCAGGCCCTCCACAGCCTTCCAGCAGGGTTTGGTAGAGATGCTGTAAGGCTTATAATAGTGGACTCCTTCCCCCAGCCGCCCCCAAATACAGCACGTGCAGATCATCAGCTAAAAGCCTGATGTGGGCAGACAGCCCACGGTTGTTTCTCTAAATAAACCTTCCCCTCCCTGGCTGACTCTCCGTCTCTCTGCAATGGGATGGATTTATTTCTTGGGTTCATATCAGGACCTGGGTGTCTCTTATTAGAGCTTTGTCAGCACCAGCCCTGCTCCCTGGAAGGAACCTGCAACTCATCACTCCCTTTGGACCTCTCTGGCTCTAGACAAGTCATTTTCTTCCTTCTCCCTCCTTGCATTGTGGAAATGCAATATCCAGCGTGTCCCATACCATGTTGTGGACCCTTTGGCAGCACAGATAACTCATACATCAAGCAAGCACATTGCCATGGCCCCTTATAAAGTGGAAAATGCCCCTAGGCCATGAGTTACAAGCATGGTACTGTTCTCAAAGCCTCTTTTGCTTGTGGCTGGGCCTTCCAGCCCCCAAACAACCTGAGGCGTTGCTCCTGCAGAAAGAGTAGGTCTGAGCAATGCCGGGGGGACCTCATTTGCAAGAGCCTCTTGGTACAGCAATCTCCGTGCCAGCAGCATTAAGGCAATTTACCGCCTGACCCCAGCTCGAAAATGAAATCTATCATGCTTGACTTGACCTGTTGGCCGAATCATCATTATGTGGGGAACATTTTTTTTTCTGCAGTGTAAAAACAAGAAAGAGGGTGAGGGAGAGAGGAAGAAAGAGGCAGTGAGGAGGAGAAGTATGGTGCCTCGCCAGCTTCTCTCACATGTCCCTCGCTGTGGTCAGTCCTCAGAGAGCACATGGGATCCGGTGGAGCATCAGTAAGTGCTTTATGGAGGGGATCACCTGTTGCTTCTCATGCCCTGGCCCTGGTCACCAGCTGGGTGGGAGGCTGACCCACCTGCTCTTGCTGTCTGTCTGTCCCTTTCCTGTAGTTTACACCCCTCAGCATCGCAGGCACCACTGCTCCCCATGGCATCTCTTACAGCCTCTTGACCGCCAGGGTCCCCTGGTAGAAGCTCAGCTCCAGATGGGTCCCCAGGGGTCTGCAGGGTGCATGCTCAGCTTCTTTACCATCTGGGGCCAAGTTTCTTTAAAAACAGGACAATCCAAAAATTAACCCCCCTAGCCTCCATATCATGCATTTATTACCAATTTTTTTACCCAATTCATGCAGTTTCATGAATTCAAAGGCCAGATTCAGCACAGGAAATTACTAGCTTCAGTGAATGAACAGGAAAGTCATTGCCTTCTTGTCTTAATCACCCGCGCATGTACTAGTCTTGGCATTAACGAGAGCAGACATGGGAATAGCACAGGGCTGAACATCAGTAGCAATGACCCATCCCAGTATATCTGGTGGTGTTCTTCCAGGATGGGTTGGGTTAAGGAATGAGATAACTCAGCCCTGCTAACAAAACACCTGCAAAAACATTTAGTGAGCCTCAGTCATCTGGTTTATCCCAAACCTGTCCCAAGCATTTTCCAGAGGAGAGGGACAGAGAAACACCACCAGCAGCTTTCCCAAGAGTCATTTGTTCAGGATTTCTGGCACAGCTGGGGACATCAGGAGTTATTTATGGGTTGTTTCTTTTTTAGCCTGTTGTGATCAATAGGTGCGACCCATCACACAATCCAATATCATTCAACAATCATAGCAGAAGACCAAAGATTTTCCTCTCTGTGGTTATAATGCCACTCACCAAGTTGTCCTTCAAGGAGGGGAAGAAACAGTCATTCTCTCCATGCTGCAAAGAAGCACTGGCACCCTTCTCCTTTCGTTCCTATGCGTTTCCAACACGCCACTGCAACATGCTTCAGTATTTCGTGAGACTTACAGGCCCAATCCTGATCACCTGTTAAAAATGACCCTAGGGAGAAAAAAAACCCAAATGAACCAAGCAAGCCTGTACTGAGGGGGGGAGAAGCAAGACCTATCTGTAGTACATCTAGCACTACCTGTGCTGATGAAGCTCCTGGTTACCCTGCCATGGCTACAGCATCCTTCACCTTCAGGTCTTCCTCAGCATGCCACATAGACCAGAAAGTTCCTTCCAGACCACAGTAGCAGGCAATAGTAATCTGGGGAGTCATCCCTATGCTTTCCTGTTCAAACTGGTGCAGATAACCTGTATCTTGCAAAAGGAGGTGTGGGGGGACAGGATGCTGCTCCTGATCTATATTGATGGTGCAAACACACCTCACAAGGGTGGGATCATGGAGGAGGAGGAGGTAGCATTGAGCAGCTGTCAAAGGACCTGCATCCAAGTGAGGGTAACGTCTCCACAAAAAAGATCCTCACCAAGCACACATGGTTTTCTGGTCCCTAACGCAGTCTTGGGTCTCGCTGGGGTTCATCCCATCACAGGACAGGACATGATATGACATTGTTGCCTTCATCAGTGAAGCAGATACCCCCATTAGATGAACTGGGACCTCACACAGACACAGCTGAGAGGTTCTTTGGCTCTTGTCCAGCAATGACATCTGAAGATTTACAGCCTGTGTCTCTCTCAAATTGCTTTCCTTAAGTAAATACCATGAGTTATCTTTGATGCCAAGCAATGAAAGTGAAGGTCTCGTTTTCTCTTCGTAGCTACCTTTGCTAGTTGCTTAGGGAGCTTAGCAGCAGCAATTCCAGTGCACTGCACCAGCAAAGACCTCCTCTGGGTGTACACCCGGGTTCCTTGGATCAAATTCCTGCACGTCAGTGTTTCATCCCCTCTTTTTTTGCTAGATGATTCTCGCATTTACTCCACAGTGGCTCCCTGTGCTCCCCTTCTTTCAGGACACCCATAGATTGTTGCTGAAGTGATCATTATTGGTTCTCCCAAAGCTGCTGTTCTGGCATGGACCAAGGGTTCAGTATCCAGGGCTCCAGACCCTGAAGATTTTATCACCCAAATACATGAGGAAGACAAATGGATAGATGCAGAGAGCTCATAGATGGCATGGGAAATTGCATGAAGCAGGATTTTGGCCGTTTCCAGAAAAGGTCTTTGATAGCACATTGTCAGATACCAGTATAAAGTCTTACCAGCACATGCTAAAGGACATTAGAGAGCCCCTATCACCTCTACTGATGGGGACACTGAGATACCCAAATTAGAAGCACAGTCATTATAAGCCATCTTCAGCAGATAGAAAATGCTCTTTATGGGTGAAAATATTCCTTCTCTCTTCTTGGGTATGTGATTTAATCCCCACGGGAGGATTTTACATTCCAAAGGTCACCATGACATGTCTGATTTTTCTAGAGAATTGATAAAATTAGGAGCAAAGTTACAACCTCATCACTAACCCCCACACAGCATCATCTTACGCTCCTTGCAAGGACAAGGATCTCTTTTTCTTTATTATTGTAGGAATGCACAGGCTCCTGTTCCCATCCCAGATGGCATACCCAAGAGCAACAACTCCGGATGGACATGTCACAATAAAATCTCCTTTCTATTTATACAGTGCCTATGACCTTCAGCTGTTGCTACATCACGCTAGGCCTAGCACAAACATATTTTAAAACATCCTGTAGTTTGTTTCTGAAAGGTGCATGGGTTCGTTATGTTTTCCAAGAGGTCGTTATGTGCATTTTCAGAATGTGGCTAACAACGTAATTTTTTCTGTCCGGATCACAATTTCTGGGGTTAAACTTAGTACTTAAAAACACAGATGGGCTCAGTTTAAAGACTGGGAGAGGATCCAATTGTAAGTTGTCCAGCTGGTAAAACACCCTCACTGTTAAAAAACGGGTGAACTTGGGAATTCAAGCAGCTACATCTTCCCATCATTGCCTTCCACTGTGCCTTTTCCCAGCTACGCTGATGAGCTATGAACCCCCAGAAAATCCTTCACAGTGCAATTGGTGTCAGTCCATGACCCACTCACCTCTTAGCCTCCTCTTCCACAAACCCAACTGATCTCTTTAAATCTCTGGTCATGAATCAGGTTTCTCAGGCTATTATAAATGTGGTGCTTTCCTGAACTTCCTTCAATTTTTCTTTCTTCCCTTTGAACCGCAGGCACACAAGCAGGATGCAGGATTGACCCTTGGTGGAATGTGGAGCTCTTTGGCTGATGTGTCCCTCAGCCTCTCAGCTGATAAGGCATATGAGTCTCTTCACTCATAAAGCTTATTACATAAAATTATGTATGAATTCATCACATGAATGGGAATTAGGCATCTTCTCTGTTAAACTGGGATCAAAACCCAGCTCCTGTCCATGTGGAGGAGCACACAGCAGGTTTAGCTTTGACTATGTGGTGCTCCACCATCATAAGGGACCACAGCAGTGAGGTGAGCTGGGAGGAAGGATTATAGCAGGATGTCCTCAGCGTGCCTCTTTCAGGAGTTAGGAATGTTACTGGTTTATGACAATTTCTTTCAGGATAGGGATGAGGCAGAGGAACAAGGCCTTTACAAGTTTGCTAGTCTAAACTTGAGAGAAGTCTGGGAATTGTAGTCCAGATACATAGAGAAAGCGAGGTCTGTTGGGAGAGGAATTAGTATAAAAGCAAGCCGTGTTTGCTATTTTGGGTGTTTTGGGGAAGGGAAAAGATAGGCAGTGGGATGGGGTAGGGTGTTTATTGGGTTGCATGTGAAATAAGAAGGCTTTGGGGTGATGTAGTCAGGAAAGAAATCCTGTATTTAAAGAAAATGGTGAAGAATATCTGAATATGAAATAAGTTTGTGGGCTGAGCCCTATGCTAGAAGGAGGGACTGACTCTCCCTGCTTCAGCAGAGCCTCAGGGTGGTGTTTGCATTTAAAAAAAAAACAGAGGTATTTTCAGTCAAAACTTGCTTTGGCTCCCCTTGTCTGGCTCGGTGTACAGGGAAGCTGGAAAGCCCAGTGGCCAGAAGGATGGGGGCACAGGCATGATCAGCAGGCAATGGGACAGAGGGTCAGGGCTGATCCTCTTCAGGCTGCTTGAATCCAGGGCTCTCATTTAGGAACCCTTGTTTGCTTTCAGCAGAGTGAAATCACTGAAGAAAGTGGTTTAGATCCAGCCAAAGTCCAGCTGTCTTTCAAAAGAACTCAGTTATTGATTTCTGGGGACTGTGTTTCTCCCTGGAGGACTGGAAAAAGCCCAAGGCGGTTGCCTAGGATGCCTGTAAACTCTGTCTCTGAGAACAGCCTTGTTTCATGAGGACCTTTCTTAATGCAATTTGAGTCTAAGGTCATTCCCCCAGGCTGCTCTCCAGCAAGCAAACAGCAAGAGGCTGGAGGATCTGCTAGCCAAGGCTACGCTCACTGAAAGGGGATCTGAAAAGCCAGTTAGAAAGTAAGTTAATGATGATTTCTCCCAAAAACCTTTCCATGGCAAAGAGACAGAGATTTTCACATTACTGAAGTGGCTGATCTGGTGAGCCTAAGAGGAAGCCTATGCAGCGCAGAGCCAGGAAACATTTTTTTACCACCCAGAGACCTGGTGGAGTGGGCAAGGGGAGAGCTGCTAAAATCACCCCAGAAATCAGTCCTCTGTGAAGCAGGTTTGATAGGAAAGCCATATGTGGACATCTGAAATAAGCATGGACATGGGCATGAACAGTGCAGATGTCTCCAGCACAGAGAGCTGAGACGGCTGAAGCTCCTCAGTTTCCCACCTCAAATACCTGTGGATTTGACACTCGTCAGCACAGATGCCACCTCACATGGGGTGATACCTTAGTTGCAGGAGAAAACAGACAGTATTTGGTCTCCACCAAGAGCTGGCACCATAAGTGGTGCTAACAGACACCCTCTGCCATGTCTATCTGCTCTGTGTAGGTGCCTCAAGTACTCCAGGACACCTACTGGCATGGGCAGCTGAACTGAGCTCCAATCAATACAGCCAATGTAGCTTGGAGAGAGCTACATCACCTGGCACTGATGTAGACACCAAATGAATGACACACAGACATCATTGACAAACAGTGAGTGCATTCAGTCATCTGAAGCTGGGTGTCATAATGCAGCTCAATCCCAGGACAGCGAAGTCCTTATAACATCAGCTGTTATTTCTTGTGATGCTGTACCAAGGTATACAGGCTATTTTTACAACAGAAACCACCCAGTGATACATCCTTGTGCACTGACACATCCCTAGGGAGCAGGTAGTCTACATCCATCCTTGTCCCCTTGAATACTGAACACTGTAGCAGGCAGTCTGAAAATAGCCCTCAATGCCCAGGTCTTTACTATCTTTAACGACTCTCAGCCTCCCACTGATTTCAGTGTGATTTCAAGGATGGCCCTCTAGCCTCCTTGACCGCGTGCCCCTTGCAACACATACACAAAAAAAGGTCCCGACTCTTTGCCTGTTAAACATGAACCCAAGGGTTTAGAAAGTTGCCAAAACCAATCTGTGCCTGCGGGTTGGCATGATGGATGTCAGAGCTCAGCTGAGAGCTGTTTAATTTGGGTGAAAGACACTGTGTAGGAAGCAACCCTGCCTGAGCTCCCAAGGTGTGTAGGAGCCAGCTTGGTTTCATCTCAGCTGATTCTAGCGGCGGCAAGTTGCTTCAGAGAGAATGAAATGCCAGGAGCTGTGGAGGGGGACGGAGGTTAGGAAAAATCTCTCCATTCACTTCTGAGGGAATAAGAACAGCACCGAAGCTTTCAATGGGAGTTTCTCCACTGAAGGACTGTGGCAGATTTCGTAGGGTACTCAAAGAGGAGATAATCTGGAGTGTGCCTGCCTCATCTAGCTTTCCAGGCTTGCATCCTTGGATGCTCATTTGGAGAAAGCCCTGAGACCCTTTCCTAACAAAATCAGCATAGCCTCTCTCAGTGTCCCTTCAGCATCAGTGCTTCAAATTCTTTTGGACTTGGGGAGGGATGATTTGATACAGAATCCTGTACTTCATACAATACCCCAAAGATTTCCATTTCTGCTCCTTCTTTGCAAAACCCAAGCAAAAGCAGAAACCATCAATATCTCCAAGAGTTTCTTGCAGCCCCCTGTGTCCCCCTCTCCTTGGAGACACCTCCTTTGTCTTGAGCATGTTCAGCACACCATGAAGCTCTAGCTGGTGATGAGACAGCCCTTGGCATTGGTATTTCTGAGCACCCCCAAACCATCTGCTCTAGTTTCATCCCTCTTCTGGGTCCTTGTGAGGAGGAGGAGACTCCAGCTGAGAGAAAGGGACAGGCCGCCCACTTGTGCTGAGTAACCATTGCCAAGTTGGATGCCAGCACATACACACACACACACAAAAATATTTCCACTGAGGTTGCTATGAACAATGGTCTCTTGATTATTTGCTGTCTTAAACACATATGCCTTTGGCAGTCCTCCAGGGAGAACAGGCAGTTCAAATGCTGACCCTCCTTACTCTTGGACCAACTCATTGACATTTCCACATTCAACACTACCACCTGATGGGGGGTTTCATCAGCGAAGAGCAGGAGATGTGATCCCTGCCCTGGGAGTTTGCAAGCTGAAAGCAGACATGTGGGCAATGGCTGAGCTGCATCCTAATGGATGGTGGTGAGAAAACACTTTGGCCTCATCAGACCTGGCAGTCTTCATTGCCCACTTGGCAGGCTTGCTTATCTCCTTAGATACAACCCCAAACCCACCTTGTTATCATCCTCCAGCTCTTCCATAAAGCATTGCCTTGATATCTGAAAATCCTGGGAAGAAGTTAGGGAAAGTCCAGCTACCAGCCAAGGGTTGCCCATACTGTTTCTAAGGACATGCTAAAGTGGAGACACCCTGGCTGGCTCTGTGCCAAGCAGACAAGTCCAGGTGCACTAGAGTCATGTCCTGATGATGTCCTGAATGATGAGTGCCACTGATGGGGGAAGCACTGGAGGATGTTTGAAACAGGAGGTATGAGGAGCTGAGTAAAGTCCTGTTTCTCCAAGGTGAGACTGTGTTCATGGTTTGTGTGGTAGAGAAACAAAGTGATTTCCCAGTGCTGTCTGCTTCCTAAAGCAAAGAGAAAAAGGACTGAAGTTCTTAGAAGCAAAGCATTTGATATGAACATTATTTGTGATACTTATGGATGTATTCACTCAGCCCTATGCTGTCTTCTCTGCTAGTTTCTCCATGTCTGGAGAGAGACTTGCAGAGACCCCATCAATCCCTGGCTGTCCAAGATTTTGCACTGTCTACAAATAGTTGGTACTTGCTGAAAAGAGCAGATCTGAAACCACAGTTGGCAAATTGCATCAACAAGCATATTCTCAGCGAGGCATTGTTCCAGTTTGTATATGTCTGAAAAGAACTGTTCAGGCATATGTTAAAGTTGGCACCTTCTCCCTGGGACTCGCTACAATCTGACGGCTGGAGCATGATAACCACATCAAGATGCACAAAACACGCAGCAAATAAGGGAAAACAACGTACACTCGAGATGTTAGCAGGGCTGTGTTGAGAACAAGGAGCAGGGGCAGAGCAATGTCCTCTGGAGAGAGCACTCAACCTGGCCTGCTGTAGAAAATGACGACATCTGCAAGCACTTCTTGGAAAGGGATCAACAGTAGCATAGAAGAGGAGAGCAGTGCTAGCCCAGGATAATTGTTATAAATATACTTGGCAATTGCAATGGGAGAGGAGGATAGTGCTGCATGGACCCAAACCATGTGAGGTGTCCTACAGGCTCTGGGCTTCAACCAACGCTGAAGGAAGCAACGCCTTACAGGGACTCAATGAGGACACACAGCATGTGAAGGGCTCACAGCCCTTGTGGAAATCCAGACCCTGCAATAACCTCTCCTTTGCATCAGTGAGGAAAAGGAGCTGGGAAACACTGCTGCTCCAGCCATCAGTGGGTACACCCATTTGATCCTTTGCTCTGCTTGTGTGCTTTTGTAGACAGTTCACCCTCTGGTAGCCACCTGAACGGATAATGGAGAGTGTCAGAGGGAAATATTGTCCTGTCTTTGTTTTTCCTTGGGTGTCCACATGCAGGTGCTGCTGGGAATAGGATGCTGGGCTGACCTGGTGGAGCTGCAACATCATTGAAGCATCCTCTCAGCCAACCTTGCCCCATCCTAGGCAAGTCTCATCATTGGGTAGGAGGAAACATGCAGATTCCCTCTTCATCCCCTCCAGTCCCCTCAGGTGTCCAGGAGCACCCCAGTGTCCCTTGAAGAGTCAGAGAGGGGAGCTAGAGCCCATCTCCCTTCAGGTGCAGTTGTCTCAGTGTTGCTGCTTAATCCTGGAGGTGTGCAACTAGGTGACGATCAGATAGGAGTTCATCTGAGGCTGGAAGTAGTGTGGGAAGCTCACATATGAGACACCTCATACCCTTGCATGTTCCCTGAACCACTATGCTTAGAGAAGAACAGGCTGCCTGTGAGCAAGGGTCTACATTGTACAGAGACTGGGATAATCCTGGGCATGTCTTCGTTTGTGGTGGGGCAGTCCCAGCATATACGTCTAACTTGACCTTCTCCATCCCCCATCAGCAGCCCTGCTCTCTCCCTTTGCCCTGCCAGATTTAACAGCCCTTAGAAGGACCACCCAGTTGTCTACACAGAACCTGAACTGCTCCATTGCTTGGCAGTGCTCATGGGAAGCAACACGGTCCCACCAACAGGAGAAATGGTTTTGTCCCAGGCTCTAATCCCAGGCCCCAAAAATGACTATAAGTAAGTCAGAGGGCTTTGGTTGCCCTTTTCATCCAAGGAGGATCACACACAGCCCTTGGAGCTCTGCCAGCAACAACCTATGCAGAGAAATACTCACAGCCTGCAATTCCGTGGGAGCAGTAGAGTGCCTGTCTGGTGTTATTAGCAGGAATAATTAATTACTTGACCTGCCATTTCATTGGAAAGCAGCAGAAGCAAGTGACAGAAACTCCTGCCTCTTCTACCCCTCTTGAGTCTTCTGACAAAGGGCCAAGGGAAGAACGGGACCCTGACAGTGTGTGTTGCAGGATCTATCCTTGATGCAGCAAGCCCAGCGCTGGAGTGAAGCTGGGAGTGGGGACACATGCCACCAACCTCTCCATGTGCAGAAGCCCTGCTCCATGGATAACATAGTGAGGTTTATCTTTTCTTTTTCCCTCTTCTACCTCTCATTTCTCCTTGGAAAAGGCAAGTCCATGGTACCTCTCCATCCTGCCTTCAACTTGAGTCTTTGGCCAAATCTGCATGCCATTTGCATGTCCATTTTCTAGCTAATCTATGTAAGAGGGAGTATGGGGAGTTTGCACCTTCTGCTTGCTTAGGTCCTTGACATCTCTGTTGGGTGAGAAAAGAATCTTTCATCTCCCACACTGACTTTATTTCTCCATCCCACCCTTGCCAGAGAACCCCAGGTGTTCAGGATGTGCCAGCTCAAAGGCACATCTATGGAGATGGGGAGGATCCAAGGACCAAAATGGGTTTTTCATAGTCTTAAGGTGGACACAAGCAGACAGACACAGGTGTCACCCCCAGCCACACACCATGGGCCTGCCTATGCCCCTCAAACACCAGCTGTGACCCCAAGACACCCCACTCCTCCCCTTCCCCACTTCATGGGGCAATGTTGGAGCTCAGCTGTATTGAGGGGCTCTTGGGTTTGGGGCAGGAGGGCAATGAGACACAGCAAGACTGCAGGGGATAGAGTCAAGGCACTACCAGACCCCAAATGTCCCCTGTCCCAGACCCCTGTGGTGTAAGGTGCCAGTGGGGGTGGTCCATGTAGCATCCCACCATACCCATGACCTGACCCAGTGGAGCCCTGTCCTGGGGGGGTGGCGAGGGAAGAGTTAAAGGGAAGGCGAGCAGATCCTCCCTCCATCCTTCCCTTCCTCGCTGTTAGGCTGCTGCTTTGACAGGGGGTGGGGTCGGGGCTGGCCGCCGTTTGCCGCAAGAAGGGGGGGGAAACGTGGCTGCGAGTGTGTATGTGTGTGTGTGTGTGTGTGTGTGTGTGTGTTGGTGACATATGACAAAATGCGATGAGACCCCTCGGACGGGAGCGGCCACCCGGCTGCGCAGCCAGCGCCGCCTGATTCCCAGCCTGGTCCCTGCCCGCCCGCTGCCCATCGCTGCCCAACGCGCCGGGGACCAGCCGGAGCCCCGAGCATCCCCGCCAAGAGTAAGGCTCGGGGTGGGGAGGAACTGGGAGGAACTGGGAAAGCGGTACTGAGAAGGGGGGATGTGGGACGGGGTGGGGGGGGGGGGGGGGAGGGGGGGGGGGGGGGGGGGGGGGGGGGGGGGGAGGGTAATAGGGGGATGTAACAAGGAGGGGAGTCCCTGGAGAGTGAGAGAGATGTGGGGTGCACAGAGAGTAAGGGGAGCGGGGGGACGACGGACCTGATGCTGGGGCTTCTCTCGCCTGAACCACCCACCCAGATATAATTTGGGGGGGGGAGGGGAAGATTTTGGGGGAGTAGGGGGGATGGGGTGGAGGATGGGCTGCCAGCGCCGATTTCTGTTGTGATGGAGGGGGGAGAGGCTTGTTTGTGCCTAAAGTCGCAGCTGCCTGGATTTGGCCCCGCGGGGCCGTTTGGATATGACAGCACCCAAAAATAGAGTGCAAAGCGGGGAGGGGCGGCGGGGGGGGGGGGGGGGAGGGGGGGGGGGGGGGGGGGGGGGGCGCGGGGGGGGCGGGGGGGGGGGGGGGGGGGGGGGGGGGGGGGGGGGGGGGGGGGGGGGGGGGGGGGGGGGGGGGGGGGGGGGGGGGGGGGGGGAGGGAGCAGACCTGTTTGCCAGTGCCCAGCAGGATCAGTTTATTCCCCTTCCCTACCTTCCTCCCTTCCTCGGCTTCTTTTATTTATTTCTTTATTTCTTTTGCAGTGATGTCAGGGAGGGGAGCGGTGGCCGGGGTTGGGGGTTGGATTCAAGCAAAGGAGGTTGCTGGCGGCCGAGTGATTAACGTGCAGTTGCTGGGAATTATGTCATCTGCCTCGGTGCTGGGTGGCCCTCGCCCAGCAGCGGCAGAGAGAGACGGAGGGAGGGAGGGAGAGAAGGAAGGAGGGAGGACACCGGGGAGGGGGGGGAAGCAGAATGTCACGCCACGGGGCTCCCCACTTGGGACTTCACCCAAGGAGACACCGATGCCTCCCCAGCTTTGCAAGGATGCAGGCATCGCATCTTCCCCCCACCCCTTGCAACCCCCAAACCATGGGTGCACGCTGGCAGGGCTGTGGGTGCAAAGCCACCCAACTGCTCTCAGGTCCCTGGGGTGCCCAGGCCCACGGGCTCCATCCCCAGGCAGGAGAGAAGCAAGTTGCCAATCTTCCTGTTGGCTCATCCTGCTCGCTGGCCTGGCAGCTGGGTTTGGAGCAGCCGGAGAAGGAGGTGTCGTGATGAAGGAAGGATGAAGGCTGGCATCCCCCTTGCCAGCTCCCCGGGAGAGAGCAGGGCTGGAGCTGCTGCACTGCAGCAGCAAGCCCCATCCGGGGATGCGGGTGTGCCCCAGGGGGAGGGCAGGGACCCCCTCTGTCGCCCCCATCCACTCCTCAGAGCCAAGGAAAGAGCCTGGGGACCTGTGGCTGAGAGCGGCCCCTAGGCTGGCCGGTCCCCTGGCTCTGGAGAAGACAATCAGGCTGCTGGCTACTCCACAGCCTCCTGAGCATCCCCCTGAGCATCCCCCTGAGTATCCCCTGCCTCTTCCCTGGGCACGTGGGGAGCTGGGGAATGAGGGCAAGGCCTGGCAGCTGAGCCAGGCATGGGTGCCCACTGCACATCGACACTCTCTTCCCTCTGCTCCCCACCCCATGCAGCCCTGTGCAGCCCCGTGCAGCCCCCTGCAGCCCCCTGCAGCCCCCTGCAGCCCTGTGCACCGCAGCAGAGGGTTGGGCAGGAACAGGAGCAGGTAGATGCAAGCAGGAGGGCTGCAGGGAGATGTGGAGTGGAGGCAGAAGGGGTGAGCAGATGCTGTAGATGTGCATTTTCTGCCCCATGTCGCTGTATATGGGAGGGGTGATGCCAACAGCTTCTTTAATTCAAGCTGGGAGTCAGCAGGTGTGATTCAAGCCAGGGGATGCCACTTGCCCCCGGGATAACCTTTGGCAACTCCCTCAGCAATTCCATGCTCCGCTTTCAACACCCTCCAGCACATCCTCTACCCGTAAACCCTCTTGGGCAGTGGATTATGCCAGCAGCTGAGCCCTCAGGGGAGGTGCTCGGCATTAAAGAGGGTGTAAGATCTCAAAGCACCCCCAGCCTAGAGCAGCCAGGGGTGGGAGGCTCCTCCATCACGTGCAGTTCGTTCGCCCGTCCCCTCTCCACGCAGGGAACCATGCAGTTTGTTTATGTGTGGCCCTGGTTCGAGCGGCGATCTGCCGTGGCTATATATAGCATGCGATGCTGTCATCCGAGTTCAGCCTGGCTGGGGAATTTATTTTCTGCCAAGGTTGGGAGGCGAATGGTATGAAAACTGGCGTGGAAATGCCAGAGCCGTGTGATTCCCTGTCTGCGGTGTCTGGGCTCCCGCAAGGGAACCAGGCGCGTTGTCCTGAGCATTGGCCTTGCGATGACAATGGGGCAGAGGAGGAATGTGGTGGAGGGGCTGACATTTCTCCCGTTTGGCTCCCTGCTGCAGGGGTGGGCATTTAAAAAGCGGTGTCGCAGTGTACGTGGCCACATGGGCTCCATACAGGGACGAGACTCCCTCCTCCTTGAACTATTCTTTGCTGGGTCACTGAGCTGATGTCCTAACGGACCAACCCCCAGCCCCCAGATCCAAAAGGAGGAAGTAAGAAAGCATCTGAAAATCCAACATCTGGTTGCAAGAGCCCAGATATTTGGGAGACAGTAGGAGCTTGTCCTACCGGATGGGACTGAGAGAGTCCCAGACTCCAGGAGGGCTGCAGTGTCAGCCCTGGGCAGCTGCAGCATCTATTACAGGGGCATCACCATGTCATGGTGCATGATGAGGGCATCTCTTGATTGCACATCCCTCACTGAAGGAGCAAAGATGGTCCTCTGCCTTGCAAAGAAGGGCAGATGGGGAGGGTGATTTCCAAATGCACTGTGAAAATCACATTGCATCAGCAGTGAGAGGCACTCAGTGCATTATAACTCAGTGTGGAGCAGGAATCTGAATAAACCAGGCTGCAAAAAGTTTCTGAAGGGAGTCATGTCCCGGCAGGGAAGCTTAAGAGTTAAGAGGATGTTGTTGGTGGAGCTGTTGTAGGGCTTAAAATCTGCTTTCTCTTGAAGGGGAACTGAGCATGCTAAGGGAAGCCCAGCCATGCCCGGGACTTTCAGAGAAATCCAGCAAACAAAGGGTGAAACTAGGAGATTTCTTGTTTCCCTTCCCTAGGATCTTTCCCCATTAGTCATTCTTGTCACAGGAGCTGGCAAACACAGTTATTATTTGTAGGATCTGAAAGTGAAATGGAGGCACGTGTCCAGGAGCCCAGACATCCTTGCCCCGCAGGATGGGGGGAGCAGGCAGTGACCCCGCCATCCCCTCTGGCTCACCCACGCTACTCCTCCATGAGTAAAGTCTTTATACCCCACGCTAGGTTGCTGGATTCCTCCTTTTGTTGTGCATTTTGCAGCCTGGAAGTCCTTTTCATGCAGGACATGGGTAGGCTGTGATGCTCCATCACGGAGGTGGTGGTGGTCCAAGCACTTTGAGATCCTGCAATAATCCGAGTGGTTCCTAACAGGAGCAACACATGCCC